>JACEIK010005394.1:0-12452 GCA_018107945.1 Datura stramonium | reverse complement strand
ACTCAAATCTTTATATATTTTATAATAAAAATTAATAAACTTCAAATTTACATAACTTCATCAACAAATATGAACATGAAGATATCGTTTTGAAGGCTTAAAAGAATACTTCTTTTCTAAATTGATAATATGTAAAGCTTGACTCAAATAGTCATGGATATTATGAGCTCACTTGCTCTAATTAAATTCACATTATCATTTATAAACATATAATCAAACACTTCATGGTAAGGAATTTGTGAGAAAAGAACTTTAGTAAAGACAAATCTTAACTCACATCAAGATTCTTCCTTTCAAGCAAGGTTAACTTCTATACTTGCCAACAACAATCAACAATCAATTTACATCAAGTAGTGTAATGAGTACTTATCTTAATCTCAAGAAAACCCAACTCCACCCGTTCAACTTTTTGCTAAAAATTTTAATGAGCTTATGCCCATTTCTAACTCTAATCATTGATTCGGAAAAAAGATAAAGTATATCCTTGTTTTCTTCAAGTTGCCGCTGAAATAATATAGAACTTCTAGTATTTCTAACATATTGGTTGTCTACTGATTAAAGCAGTTAGTTTGAATTTTTTTAAAAGTCAAAATCCTCCTTCATGTTGCTAACCAATTAATGTAAAACTCTTAACACCTTCCGTCTTCTTCATTGCCTATTGTTTTATATAAATTTTTTTAAAGTTTCTAACTTTGAAATCCATTGGCGATTTGCTGTAGTAATCCAACTTTAGATTTTCAACTCTTCATCTTTCTATCTAATTAGAAACTCTATTCATCATTCAAGCCCTAGCTTTGTTTGTAACTAAAATTAACCGTCTCCACAATAGAATAAACAATTTAATAAAAAGATTAGAAGTGAAACTAAAGAGAACAAAAATTTCCTTACATGCGTTAATGGTGAGAACCGTGAAGTCAAAAGGAAAGGTTGCACTAAAGTTGTGGCAACTGGGTGTAAAATAATTAAATTCTATTTGTATCTCAATTTTGTTAATATATTACTGATTATTCTCTTTTTCACGTGCAAATAGAAAAGCCACATCTGGCATTTATGGGCTTGGCCCACCTTATTCTTTTCGTTAGTTCTTTCGCATTTTATTTTAATTCTTTTAATTTTTCAAAACAAATACACGCACACACACACATATATGTATGTATGTATGTATCATTATTTAAACTCTTTCTCACTCGTACCATTTAATATTGACATATTCTCGAAGTACTTGATTTAGATCGTGTGAGACTTTATACTCCTCGGACACATTTATTAATCATTAAGCCCATAATTATCAAAATTGTAAGCCTAAAAATATATGGGACTTTATAGGCCAGGTGCAATGTGGGAGCTCATAGAGAACACAACTTCTTTCAGTTCCTCCATAGAAGGGTTAGTTGTGAGAAATTCATTATCTAAGTCAGTGGTGACCGTAGGGATACATTTGAGAATCGAATAATCTTTACCAGAATCAGTTTTAGAGAACTGTTGGTACGACCCAAGTCTGTACCTTGGACAAAACACGGTACTTGGAGTCACAAGTAACCCCAAGCCAACCCATGGTCTATTATAACACTGGTAAACTAAGTAAAAATAAACGGAAACTTTAAATAAATAAAATCATTTAAGAAAACTGATTTGGCAAGAGTCAATACATCTGAAATATAATACTAAAAATCTATGTTTATGTCTGAAAGCCATCTACTAAATGATGAGTTGTTGGGACAAACACCCAGCTAACTCTAAAATCTAACTGAAAGTAACTAATTGAAAATAAATATCGTCCTCGAAAGATGAGGACTCACCAAATGCTGCTACTGATACTGTCTAAGAGAAACTACTGACGATGCTGGAACTGAGAACCTACGCCTGTATCATGATATGATACAACATAGAAGGTATGCCTCAGTACTTTGAATGTACTGAGTAAGTGAGAGATATAATAAGCATGAAAGAATAAGTAACAGAGCTGAAATGACATGAAATGACCAACTGAAATACTGAAAACTGATACAACTGAAATATAACTGCTATGGTCAATAATGACCCTGACTGATGGTCATTAACATGTTCTGGATCTGAGATATTGAGCTAAGCTAAACTAAACTGAACTGAGACTGTACTGACTAGTTGGAGAGTCTATAATCGACATATAACCACATGAGTTAAACGTGGAGTTCGATGTATACGCCCTATAGATAGGACCCAATATACCTTGCCAGGGTATAAAGGCATGAACTGGATGATCATAAATCTGGGCCCATTAGGGCAAAAATTACCTACGGTGGCAGTAGTTCTGGGAACCTAGGTGTGCTGAACCGGATTTGCTCGGTGCGAAGTACTACTCCCACTGGATAAACCTAATTTGTCTACTAAGCTGATAGCTTGAAGCTGGAGCCCAAGACTAAGTTAGGGACACTTATCTGGAAGTACCCTGAGAGTCTTATCAGACCGAATACTATAATTGGTATTTTAAGACTGGTCAGAGCTGCTTATCTGGAAGTGTCATAACCTATGTAGAACTAACTAATAACTGATACTGATTGTGATAACTGATATCTGGGAGGCATTACTGACACCTCAAGGAAAGACTATAGTCAAACTGATCAGCTGACATTTTTGAAAATATTAAAAATATTAACATCATGACTGAAATTGAGCTACCATGCAACTGATTGAGCATTTAACTGATAATAATAATATGGGAATTCTAACACTGTAAGAATCAGGCAACATGAATAACAAATAAATTGTGCAAGACTCTGATTACTGTACTAAGAGCTAGTGCTAAAACCCATTTACAGGAAGCAGGTATCAACATGATTTCTAAGTAACGGAAAAATATAGTAACTAATAATATGAACAAAATTCCACATGAATTTAATCGAATTATGACTGAAAAATTACTAAATTTCGAAACCCTAAGGGCTAGGACTAATAAGAAAATTTAAATGGGTTTTAGGGTACAAGGGAGGGACAATTCCCTTGCTAAATTCTCACATACCTGGTGATGAAAACTCCAGAGAAAACCCTTGAGAAAATCTGAGAAGAAAGTCTAACCCTTGCTCCTACTCTGTGCTTTCTGACTAAGTTCTACGTTATGATCTTTGAGGGAATAAGAGGAATGAAGAGTGAACGTCAATTACCCCTCTAAAACCTCTGAATATAACCCAAACTACATAGTGTAGGTATTAAAAAGGTGGAAAGTTATAAAAATAACCCTGGAAGAAAAATCTAAAAACTACCCGACAGAGGACCAACGGGTCACACAACGAGTCGTTGGTTGACACAAAGACTCGTTGGGACCAATCGTTGGTTTTGGGCCTAGAAACAAGGCTCACTGGATTGAGAAATGGAAGGAGACCAAGACTCGTTGAACAAACCAACGGGTCGTTGATACCTCTAGTTGTCACTGAAAGGAAAAAAACTTAACCCCTCTGCTACAGACGACACAACGACTCATTGGTAGAACCAATGGGTTATTGTGACCGCTCGTTGTCAACACTAGATAAAGTAAGGGATTTCTGGACTGATGCCACAGATGGAAATAACTACTCGTTGTGTGTTACAACGGGTCGTCATTGCCTTTCATTGCTACTGGAAGGAAATTTTCAATATCCTCTGGACTTCAACCAACGAGTCACCTCACGAGTCATTACTCCAAATGACAATTCGTCGTACAACTTGTGGGTTCCTAGAAAGGGCATAACTGATATCTTAACTGGGAAGGCAACAAGTGACAGGACGACTCATTGCTCCTCAAAATGGGTCGTTCCATGTCCCATTTGTTCCCGAAGGACCATTGGCAGGGCTGACCACGACCAAGACAGCGAGTCATTACAGTTTGACAACGACTCGTTGTCTCGGTTGTTTTGAGGCAAAATTTTCTGATTTAATCTGCTGACTCTGTGTTTGGTCTAGGAGAGTTTCTGGGTATTATAATATCTCCCCCTTGGGATCATTCATCCTCGAATAAATGCTAAAACTATTGGAAAACTGGAAAAAAGCTGAAATTCCGAGACTGAGATTATGAACTGATTTATAAATAAATGACTGACTCGGAACTGATTTGACCACATTAACTGAGTTAACACAGCTAGAATGCACATTGAAAATCTGAATAGAGCTGATGAGTACTGAGCTGAATAGAGTATTGAGGAGGAATTTAATACCTTATGCTGGAAGTGAACTGGAAGAAAATAAATGAGGGTATTTGGCCATCATGTCAGCTTCTACCTCCCATGTGGCTCCCTCAACTAGCTGGTTCCTCCACAATACTTTCACTGAAGTGACTTTCTTGTTTCTCAACTTACGAACTTAACGGTCTAGGATTTGAACTGGGACTTCTTCGTAAGAGAGACTATCTTTCACTTCCACACTGTATAATGGTACAACTGAGGTCAGATCACCTATACACTTCTTCAACAGGGATACATGGAAGACTGGGTTCACAAATGCTAACTCCAAGGGTAATTCTAACTCGTAGGACACATTTCTAGTTCGCCTCAGAATCTTGTAGGGTCCTACATACCCGGACTGAGTTTCCCTTTCTTTCCAAACCTCATCACCCCCTTCATGGGTGAAATTTTCAGGTAAACACAATTATCTACCACAAATTCTAACTCTTTTCTCCTCAAATTAGCATAAGATTTCTGTTGGCTTTGAGATGTTCTCGACCTTTCTCTGATCAGTTGCACTTTCTACATGGCTTCATGAATCGGGTCTGGTCCTATCAAGGTAGCTTCACCAACCTCAAATCACCTTATAGGAGACCTACACCTCCTACCATATAATGCCTCAAACGGGGCCATCTAAATACTGGAGTGGTAGCTGTTGTTGTATGCAAACTCGATAAGAGGCAAGTGATCATCCCACCTACCCTTGAAGTCAATCAAACAAGATCTCAGCATATATTCTATGGTATGAATAGTCCACTCAGCTTGTCCATCGGTCTGAGGGTGAAAAGCTGTGCTGAGCTTGACTTGAGTATCGAGTCCTTTCTGAAACAACTTTCAGAAATGCGAGGTGAATAAGGTACCTCTATCTGAAATAATGGACAAAGGCACCCATGCAGTCTGACTAACTCTCGGATGTACAACCTAGAATAATCCTCAGCTGAGTCTATAGTTTTAACTGGAAGGAAATGTGCTGACTTGGTCATTAGATCCACTATCACCCAAATTGAGTCATGCTGCCGGCGAGTACGAGGTAGACCTGTAATAAAGTCCATATTCACTTCTTCCCACTTTCATGTAGGTATGCTGATATATTGAGTCATACCTCCAGGTCTCTGATGTTCCACCTTAACCTGCTGGCAGTTCGGGCACTTGGCCACAAATTCTGCAATGTCTCTTTTCATGCCGTTCCACCAGTAGATATCCCGTAGGTCACGGTACATTTTAGGGGAACCTAGGTGGATAGAGTATCTAGAGCTGTGTGCTTCTTCCAGTATTTTCTATCTAAGTCACCTACACCAGTACAAAAAGTCTGCCCTGGTAACAAAGCACACTATCTCCCCTTTTGGAGAAAGCCTCCACTTCTTTTATGAGAATTGCTTATTTCAGCTTAAGCAGTATGTGATCTTTATCCTTCTTTGACTTAACTTCAACAACTAACGAGGAATATGACCCACTCTGCAATACTACTCTGCCCTCAGCTGAATCAACCAATTGCACTCCCAACCGAGTTAACCTGTGAATATCCTTTGCTAGTTCCTTTCTGCCCTCTTCAGCATAAGCAATGCTCCCCATGGACATCCTGCTTAGGGCATAAACCACCAGATTGGCCTTGCCCCGATGGTATAGCACGCTCATGTCATAATCCTTTAGTAACTCCAACCACCTCCTCTGATGAAGGTTCAAATCCTTCTGACTGAACACGTACTGAAGGCTCTTGTGATTGGTGAAAACATCCACGTTAACCCCATAAAGATAATGCCTCCATATCTTCAAAGAAAACACCATCGCTGCCAATTTAAGGTCATGAGTTGGGTAGTTATTTTCACGAACCTTGAGCTGTCTGGAGGTGTAAGCTATCACCTTAACCTGCTGCATCAGAATGCAACCGAGTCCAACTCTGGAAGCGTCACAATATACTACGAACCCATTTGTTCCTTCTGGTAAGGTTAAAACTAGAGCGATAGTGAGTCGAGTCTTCAACTCCTAGAAGCTCTTCTCACATGCATCTGACCACTGAAACTTTACCTTTTTCTGATTTAGCTTAGTTAGAGGAGATGCAATAGAGGAAAATCCTTCTACAAATCATCGGTAATAATCAGCTAGACCTAGAAAACTTCTGATATTATTTGGGGAAGTACGTCTTGGCCAGTCTTTCACCGCTGCTATATTTTGAGGATCTACCTGAATACCCTCACCTGAGACCACGTGATCAAGAAAAGTCATAGACTTCAACCAGAATTCACATTTGCTGAATTTAGCGAACAACTACTGGTCTCTGAGCATCTGTAACACTATCCTCAGATGGTTAACATGTTCTTCCTCGTTTATGGAGTATACCAGAATGTCATCAATGAATACAATGATGAACATGTCTAGATACTTCTTGAAATCCCTGTTCATCATGTCCATGAAAGCTTCAGGGGCATTAGTTAGTCTAAAGGACATAACCATGAATTCATAGTGACCATATCAAGTTCTGAAGGCTATTTTCGGTTTGTCACATTCTCTGACTCTAAGTTGATAATACCCCGACCTGAGATCTACCTTGGAAAAACAACTAGCTCCTTGAAGCTGATCGAATAGGTCGTTAATCTTGTGTAGGGGATACCTATTCTTAATTGTAACTTTATTTAGTTGACGGTAGTTGATACACATTCTGAGAGTACCGTCTTTCTTTCACACAAACAACACTGGAGCACCCAATGGAGAGATGCTGGGCATGATAAAACCCTTATCAAGTAGGTCTTTTAGCTGCTCCTTCAATTTCTTAAGCTAAACTGGATTCATTCTATAAGGAGGAACGAAGATGGGCTGAGTGTTAGGAAGAAGGTCTATGCCAAAGTCTATTTTCCGCTCGGGAGGGACTCTGGGAAGATCTTCGGGAAACACATCAGGGAACTCGCTGACAACTGGAACTGACTGAATAATTGGGGTCTCGGAGCTGGAATCTTTGACCTGAACTAGGTGATAGATTTAGCTTCCTTGCCTTTAGGTAGGAAATAAACCAACCCTTAGGCGTTGAAACACTACCCATTCATTCTAAGACTGGCACATTTGGAAACTAAAATCTGATGACTCTAGTTATGTAATCGACTGAGGCATAACCAAAGTGTAGCCAATCCATGCCAATAATGAGGTCGAAATCGGCCATGTCTAACTCTACTAGATTAGTTGGAATGGCTTTATTCAATACTGAGACTGGGCAGTTTCTATACACCCGACTGGCTCTAACTGACTCACCAACTGGGGTAGAGACTGAGAATGATTCTAAGAGGACTTCTGGTCTGATTTCAAACTGGACAGCTACATAGGGAGTCATGAATGATAGTGTGGCTCCTAGATCTAGTAGTACATACACATCTAGATAGAAGAGATGTAAAATACCCATATAGATAGAAGAGACGTAACATACCCGTGACCACGTCAGGTGAGCTCTCCTGATCCGGATGAGAGGACAAAGCATAAAAGCGGTTTTGACACTGACCGCCATCCGTACCTGAAGTGTTACCCTGCTGAGCTGGACGCCTGTTGGGGCTGCTGAAGTGGTAGACTTTGATTTCCCCCTTCCTGCTGACGGACATTCCTTTAGCCTGTGACTTAGCTGTTTGCTCCAAAGCAACCTCTTTGCCGGAAAGGTATTCACCTGGATGGTTCTTGCCACACTTAGGACAAGCTGGGTAGTGGTTGCTGGCGTTGTGACTCTGGAACTGAGAGCCAGATGCTCCACCCTTACGGTCCTTACAGGACTGTAAAGAAGGGGCACTAGCTGATGTGGGTGCTGGAGTCCTATACTGCTACTATTGTGGGTGGCTACTATCACAGGGCCTCTGGTGGCCATAATCTGATTGACCAATTCTAGCCCACTTGTTTTCCCGCTCCATATCTTTCAACTTTTTTGCCTCAATCTGCTGGGCATGAACGATGAGGCTGGAGAGGTCAATATCCTTTATGAGAATCGCGGTCCTGCACTCACTCCTTAAGTACCAAGTTTGATACCCCGTTGACGAATTTAAGCATGCGAGCCCTTGGCTCGGCTACCATTTCTAGAGCATACCTTGACAACCGCATGGACTCCAATGCATATTCCTCCACGATCCTGTTACCCTGTTTTAAGTTTATGAACTCTGCGACCTTAGCCTTCCTCAACTCCCGGGGGAAGAATCTATCTAGGAATGCTGTGGTGAACTCTTTCTACTCTACCGATTCTGCTTCTGCTTGTCTCCCTTCCTTCCACCGATCGTACCAAATTTGAGCCACCCTTTCAACTGGTAGGAAGACAGATCGACACTCTCCGTGGAACTAACACCCATAATTCGGGTGATCTTCCGCACCTTGTCTACAAAATCCTATGGGTTCTCTCCCACCTTGGATCCATGAAAAGCTGGAGGGTTCATTCGGGTGAAGTTCTGAACCCTAGCAGCTTCTGTGGACCCGTTAGTGTTCACCGAAATCGCCTACTGGTTCACTTTGATTAGTCACTGTCTGAGCCAGTAGCTGGATTGCCACTTTGGATTCTGCTGAGGACACTTGATCGTCCTGAGGGGTTGCCGGAGTTGGTGGGGCAGGTCGGTTAGCGTTGCCAGCCCTTCTTCCATTTCCTCTTCTTGGAGGTATAGTTTCACTGAAACGAAATAAAGCACGAGTTAGGAGGATGTTTCTGGAATTGAACTTCAATGAACGATAAGTAGTATGAACAAAAAAGAGTTTTCCTAGTAACGTCTCGTAGCCTCCCCATCATAAGTGGCGCGCTTCACACCCATGAAAAGGACTCTACTTGACGCGGCTTTTAGACATCCTAGGACACTCTAAACTTAGTGCTCTGATACCAAGTTTGTCACGACCCGAGTCTGTACCCTGGACAAGACATGGTACTTGGAGTCACAAGTAACCCCAAGCCAATCTATGGTCTATCATAATACTGGTAAACTGAGTAACACAAGTGGAAGCTTTAGATAAATAAAATCATTTAATAAAACTGATTTGGCAGGAGTCAACTGAAAATATATGTCTATGTCTGAAAGCTATCTACTAAATGATAAGTTGCTGGGACAAGTCCCCAGCTAACTCTAAAATCTAACTGAAAGTAACTAACTGAAAATAAATATCATTCTCAAAAGATGAGGACTCACCAAATGCTGCCGCTGATACCGTCTGATGGAAACTACTGACGATGCTGGGACTGAGAACTTGCGCCTGTATCATGATACGATACAACATAGAAGGTATGCATCAGTACTTTGAATGTATTAAGTAAGTGAGAGATATAATAAGCATAAAAGAATAAGTAACTAAACTGAAATTACATGAAATGATCAACTGAAATACTAAAAACTAATACAACTGAAATATAACTGCTATGGTCAATAATGACCCCCACTGATGGTCATAAACATGTTCTGGATCTGATATACTGAGTGTTGCACCCCAACGCATGCTCAAGCCTACGCGGTCATACAAGTAATATAGTGGCCCTTTTTAAGAGATGGATGTCGAACCCACAGGGACTGGACTATTTCAACGAATTATCAAGTTCGAGTTGTTAATTTAACCTTCACAAGTGTTAATTATAGAAATTTCAGGAAATTCTAATTAAGTCTAGGGTGATCACAAAATACTCGAGAAACAATACAAGAAGCAATTAGAGTTAAGGCCTAATAATCATGCAATGCTATAATTCACAATGATTCGAGTATGAAAACTTCAGGTTTTGTCTCAAATATTTAAAATGCGATGTTCATGGTCTTTTGAGCCTCTAAACACGACAAACTAGTCTCACACCTACATCATTGAGCAGGGATGTGACGTCCTAATTCATGAGCAATTTAACTACGTGGATGTGGTTTACGGAGTTTGTGCCCTTGATTATGAACTTTCATACCTCTAATCATTTAACCTGACTTAGCTTCACAACTACTTTTAAGAGCGGTGATGTGACAATTCTAAGTTGATGTCTAGCTCATCAAGTTTTAGTAACCAAGCAAGGCAAATTAGGTATAATTTATATCCTAACCGCGAATCTATCGTAAAGACAAGAACTTTGCTTCCTACATTCTTGTGTTCTAGCCTAGGGTTACTCTTTCAAGATTTTACCTAAGCTTAACGAGTTTGTTTTCATGGTGATCAAGCATAAAAACATTAATAATAAAGAATATAAGACAAAACAACAACTAAAAACTCAAACTACGAAGAATTCATGCATTTACGATCATATCATGTAGCCTCAACCCTAGAGGAAGGGTTTTAGCCACTCATGTTCGTACAAATACTCAAAACCATAATAAGAGTACGATACTTACAAGAGTAGTTAAAAGAGAATGAAAAATAACGAACCCTATGTAGAGTTCTTCACTTCTCCCTTCGTTCCTTTCCGGTGTTCTCAAAATATTTTGTGATAAAATGATTTTAGGAGCTAAGTGTTCTATTTATACTTAGTGGGAAATTTACAAAAATTGGCCTATAGTGAAACAGCTCCGTGCCACACTGCTCATCGCGGCAAGGCTGTGGCGTGACGCGGAGCCATTGTGGCATGTCACTGGAAATGCATCTCAGTAGGTCATGGCATGCGCTGGTGCGCGTCGCCCAGCGTGGCACAGACCATCTCGCGCGCGACGCACGACGTGACACGGACACTGGTGCGCAGCACTGCCTGGCGTGACACGATGCCAAATGCAATCGTTCGCACTCCTGGCTGTGTGACACGGTGCCCATCGCGACAATATCTTGTCATGGCACGCTGCAGGGTGTGATCAAGGCACTTCCATGTTTTTTTCATGCCATCTTCCTTGCACTTAATCCCAAACTTCCTTTATCTTCATGTATCATCATATTAAGCTCATCCTTTTCATTTTTCACCTAAAAAACAAAGAGCTAATCATATTGGTTAGTTTATGCACGAATTTATACAAAATCACATGAGAATATACTCACTTAAGTTAACAAACACGACTGAACTAAGTTATAAAATAACACTTGGGAACGTAATTTTGCCCAAGATCACTGAGCTGAGTTAAAGTGAACTGAACTGAGACTGTACTGACTAATGAGAGAGTCTATAACCGATAAATAACCACATGAGCTAAACGTGGAGTTCGAAATATACGGCCCATCGATAGGAGCCAATATACCTTGCCAGGGTACAAAGACATAAACTGGGTGATCATAAATCTAGGCCCATCAGGGCAAAAATAACCTATGGTGGCAACGTAGTTCTGGGAACTTGGGCGCGCTCAATCCCAGTCCACTCGATGCTAAGTACTACTCCCACTGGATAAACCTAATTTATCTACTAAGCTAATAGCTCGAAGATGGGTCCCAAGACTAAGTCAAGGACACTTATCTGGAAGTACCCTGAGAGTCTTATTGGACCGAATACTATAACTGGTGTTCTAAAACTGGTCAGAGCTTCTTATCTAGAAGTGTGTAATCGTCTATAGGGACTAACTAATAACTGATACTGATTTTGATAACTGATATCTGAGAGGCATTATTGACACCTCAAGAAAAGACTATAGTCAAACTGATCAACTAACATTTATGAAAATACTGAAAATATTAACATCATGAATGAAACTGAGCTACCATGCAACTGACTGAGCATTTAACTGATAATAATAATATGGGAATTCTAACACCGATAGAATCAGACAACATGAATAACTAATGAATTGTGCAAGACTCCGATTACTGTATTCAAGAGCTAGGGCTAAAACCCATTTACAGAAAGCAGGTATCAACATGATTTCTAAGTAATGGAAAAATATAGCAGCTAACAATATGGACAATATTCCACATGAATTTAATCAAATTCTAACTGAAAAATTACTAAACTTCGAAACCCTAAGGGCTAGGACTGATAAGAAAATTTAAATGGATTTTAGAGTAAAAGGGAAGGACAATTCCCTTGCTAAATTCTCACGTACCCGGTGATGAAAACCCTGGAGAAAACCCTTGAGAAGATCTGAGAACAAAGTTGAAACCTTGTCCTTCTCTGTTCTTTCTAACTAAGTTTTACATTCTGACCTTTGGGGAATGAGAGGAATGAAGAGTGAATGTCGATTACCCCTATAAAACCCCTGGTGATATAACCCAAATGACGTAGTGTAGGGATTTAAAAGGTGAGAAGTTACAAAAATAACTGTCACGCCCCGCCTTGGGGGGTATGACTGGCACCTGGTGCCCTAGAAGGACCTGGACTACTAACTGGTGGGCCTAGGCACATCTGGTGCCTAACTAGCTCTATCTCAGGTTCCTGGAAACAAAGGGCTATATAACGGCTATAAA
>JACEIK010005393.1:37869-84344 GCA_018107945.1 Datura stramonium | reverse complement strand
CGCTCGACGGGGGTGTATAAAAGCCGACCAAGGCAAAATATGGGGAAACCGACATCCCATCTTCGTCCCCTGGGGGACGGCATGCCACTCCATAGAGCGAAGTATCCTCGCCCTCTGGCGGACAAGTCGATACAGCTATTAACCCTGGGCGGTCATGAATGCTAGGTAATCAAACCCCAAAACAATACAGTCGGGTCTCAACTAGTAATACTAATTGCGTACACCACATGCCGAAACTAGTGATAATAATGTGTATGTATATACTACATGCTGAAACTAATGATAGTGATATGTATGTACTTAATACATGCTGAGACTGATAATGGTATACATATAATCTTCTGCCATACTGTGTTGAGTCTAATACTGAACAAGATATAATTTTTCTGCTGAGAATCATGTTGCATAACCGAGTTTCACAGTAAACATGATTTACTACTTCTAACATGCTCTCTAAACTTCATTTTAGGCTACTATTCTATTTCTGAAATACTTTACAAGAACTTATATTTCTTTACTAAGTTCCGACTGAACACGATAACATCCTAACATACTTTACTAAATTACATACTGGGCATGCTGTATTGTTTCTGACACTTTCTACTAGTATTTATATCATTCTAGTAAGTTTCACGCTATACATGACATGAGGCTTCCAACATCGTACAAAAATTTATACTAAGCATAATATGTGACTTCTGAAACATTCTACAGGCACTTGAGCTATTTTACTATACCAGAACTACTAGCTTGCCGAAGAAACTGGCTTTACATACCTTGTCCGTTAGCTTTGGAGTATCTGGCGTAACTCGGCTAATTCTCAATTATTTCTTCCAACTGCATTCATATGTATGGCAATTAGAACTAAATTCATCGATATTCTGGAGGAAAATACTACTGTGAATATATAGGTATCCCAAACTTTGACTCATCTAGAAACAACCGAGAACTCGTTATTTCTCGGAAGTCCAGAAGGGAGAGATGCTCACTTTAGGGCTAGAAGTATATTGGCACTAATTTGGAGCAATTTCACTTAACTTAGCTCGGTAGGAACACCATTCGCCGACTGAATTTCACAAAACTAACTCCGCAGGAATGTTCTCTGCAGCTTTATACTTCGATATCTGGAGTTAATTTGAGTTTGAACTGCGTTTGACGGCGTATTCAGATGAATATTTACCTCAAACCCTCGTTTCCCTCTGTCTCAGGTCGTTTTCTGGAAATTAAAAGTAGGAAATGAAATAAAAACCGAAGTGAGGGGTTTATATACTTGGGCCTGGACAGGGCCTTCATGACACGTCGCCATCGCGGAGGCCCTCCCTCCGTGGCACGCTGCCATCGCGGAGGGATTCTGCCCCGGCTTCTCCCACGGTGGTTCGGTGCAATGTTCATCCAGTCTTCCCCCGGGCCTTTTTCTAGCATGTATGGCATTCTAAAACTCTTAACCAACATGCGAATAGGCCATCTACCTATCGAGAATTTACGGGGTGTAACATGCATCCCTTACGCTGAAAGAATATGGCTAATTTCAATACTAAATTCGGCAAATAATAATATATTTCAATAATAATATCAACTATAATTCAACTATGAGTAACTTGGCGAAAACCTATAATTTCTTGAGAGTTCCGAAGGGAGAAATGCTTACCTAATGCCTGTGGCTGTTTAGGATTCAATTTTGAGTAATTCTGACAACTTTTACTCAATGATATTTCGGTATACCGAGCGAATTTTCAATAAACAACACCATAGAAATGCTTTCCGTAGGCCTAGAAATCGTTACCCCGAGTTAATTTGCATTTGGATGCCGTTTGATAACGTAATTTGGCGGAAATTTGATGAAACTTGAGTGCTTCCTCTGATTTTGGACGAAGTCTCATTTGATAAGTGAACTAAAATTTAACAGAGAAAGCTTATATAGGCATGGGGCGGTGGCCTAGGGGCGCCGCTCTTCCCAGGGGGCAAGTATGTCTGGCGCGCCGCGTTGCACAGCGCATAGGCCGACTGGTGCATCAGCTGGGCCCTCGTGGCCTGGCCTCGCCTACCCCTACTTCCGAGGCTCTTCCTGCACGCGTCAAACTCTCATTATTCATCATAAATCCATGCACACGCACACGCACACTAACCGCTAACACTAACTTCAAAATATTATATATAACAATATTAAAGGAGTTTAATTTTAAAATTTGCCTATGTTGATTTGGATATATAGTTTATGAAAAATGAAACAGATCAAAAGCTCGATATTTCTATGATATGATATGAATTTTCTACCATAGACGTGCTATGCTATGAAAAACTGATGCTTCCAACATGATAAAATTTTAAGCTAACTTCAAAAAATTATATAGAATAATATTGAAGGATTTTGAATCTAAAATGTGGATATATGGTAGATCATGAAGTCTAGTTTCTTGATAATTAAGAGCATTGTGATTTCGATATTTCGACGCCAAGATGAATTTTTTTAGTTGTAGTCATGAAAATTTAAAATTGTCGATCTGGTAGAATCTAGAACTAACTTCAAAATATTATTTGGAACTACACTAAAGGAGTAGAACTTTCAAATTAATATATGTTGTAGCCCTTTGTTCCTAGTTTCGATATCATCAAGTGAATTGCTATTCTCATGTTGCTATATCAAGGTATGGATATTTTCATAAAGTCATGCAAATCTGCAATTTTCAGCAAAATAGAATTTAAAGCTAACTTCAAACTATTGTCTTGAATGATATTGAAGGATTTTAATTATGAAAAATCGGATATGTTGTCGATGTTAATATCCAATTTTGACCTCCCTATACTCTACTCATGTTATTATCTGACTAATTAATATTCTTAGATCTTTTTAAAATTATTTTTCTCTTACATAATTATTTATTATTTTTTATACAAATATTATTATTATTTTGGCATTTATTAAAGATATATTCATAATTTATAAGTACACTATTTATTTCTTAATTATCATAAATTTTGTATATAATTTATTTTAGATTAATATATTACACGTCACATATATATAAGTTAGTTAAATAATATATCATTTCAAACATAATCTTACACAATTTTAGCACTTATTTATAATTAATTTTTTTTATACAATATTATCATGAATTACATTATTAAATTATATATTTATCAAATTTATATAAGTATAGTATTTTTTATTAATTAAATAGCAGCTTAATTCCATCCTTTGCTCATTTTATTTAAATTATAGCCACTTCGTGCCCAATTTATATGAATTTCGGCCCATTTTAATCACTTTTAGCCACATTTTAAATTTAAATCAGCCATAAATTAACCCAACCCATGACCTATGCCTAAATCGGTTACCCGATCAAGAATTCCGCATTTGATCTCAGCCATTTGTTACCTTAGATCCAACAGTGCAGATTAATTTACTCCATCTTCCCTTTATTATACTCGTACTACTAAACCCTAACCATAACTCTCATACAACCCCTAAATAGATCCTCCGCACTACCCTTCTCTCATCTGTCCTTCTCATCTTCACATAAGAATCCTAACTGCCTCCTTTGTCCCTCCATCTCCGAACTATCTACTATGACCACTATGACCGATGAACAAAACCAAGATTGATGAATACCATAAATAGCTACACACCTTCCTTTCACCCTCCTCTCACTCTTCCACTCCTCCCATCTCCTCACTGTCCTCACCACCGCCGGCCACCCATAGTCGGTGGACCATAGAAACCACAAAATCCCATTTCCTTCTCTTTGGTCCCCTCTCTCTGCTCTTTTACTTAAGGGATCCAAACTTGATCCTCTCCTGTGAGCTTAGAGTTGCTCCAATGAAGGAAATCTCAAGGAAAAGGAATCCACAACTTTCCACTCTATAAAATTAGCATATTCGTGGTAGGATGACCATGGGAAATTTGAGGCTCGATTTAATGGTATTAAAAATATACCTTCATATGACCTTCTCTATGTTTAATTATATTCCCCTTTCGCATTGACAGATTCTGAGATCTGGATTTCATTTGGTTTTGTTTGTTAGTTATTCTTGCGCCCTAACCTAGGCCTAGGTGCGATCGGCACCCCACACCAATTCTGGCCTGAATGTACTACTAAACGGGCATTAAACTGTGAGAAATTGTCTAATGAAGTGTCATGACCCAAACATAGGCCCTAATCTAGAAACGGAACCTAGAACTATAAATGGCTCCAAGTCGACCCATAACATGAACATGCAAGCTAAAGCACAACATACACAAAACGAAAATCTATATTTTTAAGTAGCGGAAGTCTAAATAATAGAACATTTAAACAATGGAAAATTTCAAACACTGAATCTAAAGCTGAATATACAAACTATGTCTGAAACTAAAAATGAAAATAGCTCGACTATCTAACGGTCCTTGAAGGATGAGGAATCATGAATAAGTTGTCTTGACTGAACTCTGAAAACTAGATAGCGGTGAAACTAAACCTGAACATCTGAGCCTATATCATTGAACGATACAACATTGAGTATGCACTCAATACTTGAAATATGCTGAGTATGCAAGNCTTGTCAATCTCCGCCGCCACCACCACCTTCTATACAACATTGAGTATGCACTCAATACTTGAAATATGCTGAGTATGCAAGGTAAGTAAAACAGGCTAAGTAAGTAAAACTGAAAACATCCACAACATAAATCATATCATTATAACATTCTGAGAGTAAGGACTGCATGTTGGTATCTGAAAACATGATTAGATATAAACTTAACTTCATAGCTGAACCAAATGACCCAACGCTGACACTAATATTCATAAGTAAAATTGATAAACTGATCATTGGGCCAAACCTGCTGAAAACATATTATCATGACTGATGAACATGCATAACTAAAATCATGAGGAATAATAGGAGACTCATCATATAACCGACAGTATCACAATAGAGTTTACGTGATCCCAACTATTGTACTTAAGTGGGCATACCTGTCCAAAGCCTTGCCAGGGTAAGGGCCCTACCAGGATATCGAAAACAAGCTGAAGGCCAATTTAGGGCAGGGAAAAGCTCACAAGGCAGGTCCCAAAGTAACTGAAAAAGCCTACGTCGACACGTAGTTTTGAGTCTTGGGGTTTTCCTTAACCCCTAGTTTACTCGGCACTAGACACTACTCCCAAAAATATGCAATTGCTCTCCATTATTTTTCAACGAAGCTGAAAACCATCATTTTTAAATGAAGCTAATAATGTAATAACATGCATAGTCTGAAATCTGAATATGGGGAGCCTTGGCTCAAAACGTACCATAAGATAAAAGTGGGAGTATCGACTCCAAAACCATGTGGTAAGCTAATATCATAAAACTGAACTAAATCATGAAAACATACTTGAATCATGTGAGCTTTCCCAAACTTTAACATATTTGAAATAGACTTGATACTGAAAATCATGGATTCACACATGGATAAGTCATGAATATTCTTTCATGCTACACATCTCATCATACTATAAAACATAGATCATAAACTTGATTTTTTCATGAAACTTGCATGATTGAGCATAGTCTTTCTAGAACACGAAATCATGAATTTATAATCATTATTCACATAAAAACTACTAATACATCTTAAAACATCATTTGAAATATAAAGGGGATTGACCCATGAATCAAACATAAAGAATTTCATAAACGGGGTAAAGACCCCATAGAATTATACACTTGATTTATGAACTTGAGATAGTATTTGGGCATGAGAGTGAAGGAAAACTCTCATTCATAACCCTACATACTTGGATAATCTGATTTTACACCCTTTCTTGAAAGCCCGAGAGATCTAGCAAAGAACTAGGAGAATTCTCAAGCTTTATCTTCAATAGAACCCTCTAATCTTGCATGCATGACAGAGAATGACTTAGGATAAACTAAGCACTCTTAAAACCCTCCGTACAGAGCTTAAAGCAACATAGTTTAGCACTTAGGAGCTTTGGAATTACAAAATTTCCTTTACTAACTTTGCAGAAATTTGCACACTGCCAGGAGTAACGACCCGTCAAACGGGTTGTCAATCGATCCAACGAGTCATTACTTCGCTCATTACTTCATTTTTCTCCAGACTCAGTTCTTCAACCATGACTGAATATGATGATTCGTTACTTGTCCCAATGACTCACTAGTGCCACCGTTTAACACCACTGCCCAGAAAGACTAACCTTCTAGAAATTTTCTCAACAAGTTCATACAATGACTCATTGTTCCCAACAATGAGCCGTACCATGACTCGTGCCATTCACCCAGACAATCCAGATCCAAACAACGACCGTGAGCCATGGCTCATTATAGGGATCCATGAGTCATTCCATGAATCGTTGGTCCTGGACCCGTCAACCAAAATTCTGACCACGACAGGGACCCACAATCTGTTGATGCTTTGCACGACATGTACAATGAGTTGTCCTATGGAAAATCTTCCCTTTTTGCTGTTGATCACATTTTAAATCCCGAGCCTAGTCCTAAGGACTTTAGGGGTATTACAATATCTCCCCCTTGGGCACATTCTTCCTCAAATGTTGGGTAAACATACTGAATAGCTGGGGAAAGGAACTGCCATTCTAAATACTGAATATCTGAAGCAGAGAACTAATGGAGTGACAAACTCCGGTCTAAGATGCACGACTGAACTAAATTCATGAATCACACATACATATATTGACATGAAAGAAACTAGGAGACATGAACTAGACATGAAACTGAATAAAGTACTAAGGAGGAATCGGTGCCTTAAGCTAGAATTGTGCCGAAAGGAAAATGATATGAGTATTGAGCCATCATATATGCTTTGGCTTCCCACATAGCTCCATCGACAAACTGATTTCTCCACAGAACTTTACTGAAGCTACTTCTTTGTTCCTCAACTTCCAAACTTGACGATCAAGGATTACAACCAAAAACTCTTCATAGTTAAGGCTATCAATCACACCAATGTTTTCTACTAGAACGATCAATGAAGGATAACCAATGCACTTATTCAAGAGTGATACACGGAAAACTGGATGTACTGAAGCCAATTCATAGGGAAACTCCAACTCATAGGCTACCTTGCCAACACGTCTCACAATCCTGTACGGGCCAACATATCAGGGACTAAGCTTCCCTTTCTTTTCGAATCTCATCACCCCCTTCATGGGAGATACCTTCAAGAACACCCAATCATCAACTTCAAATTCCAGTTCTCTCCTCTTCACATCCTCGTATTACTTTTGACAACTCTGAGTTGTTTTCAACCTTTCCCTTATATGCTGAATTTGCTCCATAGCCTCATGAACTGAATCTAGTCCTATCAATGTAGCTTCACCTACCTCAAACCAACCAATAGGTGACCTACACCTTCACCCATAAAGTTCTGCAAATTGAGCCATTTGTATATTGGAGTGATAGTTGTTTTTATATTCGAACTTGATAACAGGAAAATGATCATCTAACTACCTTTGAAGTCAATCATACATGCTCTCAACATATCCTCAAGAGTCTGAATGGTCCACTCGGCCTGACCATCCGTATGCAGGTGAAAAGATGTGCTAAGCTTGACTTGAGTACCAAGTCCGTTCTGAAATGACTTCCAAAACAACAAAGTGAACTGAGTACCTCCGTCTGATATGATGGACAAGCGAACACCAAGAAACCAAACTAACTCCCGATTATATAACATAGCATAACCTTCTTCTAAGTCAGTGGTTTTGATCAGTAGAAAATGAGCTGCTTTAGTCAACCTGCCCACAACTACCCAAATAGAGTCATACTGTCGATGTGTACGAGGCAACCTTGTAATGAAGTCCATATTGATCTCTTCCCAATTCCAAGTGGAGATATGATGTCTTATTGCATACCTCTTGGTCTTTGATGCTCCACTTTCACTTGTTGATAATTCGTACACTTAGCATCAAACTCCGCTATGTTCTTCTTCGTACCATTCCACCAATAGACTTCCCATAGGCCACGATATATCTTGGTGGAACCTGGATATATAGAATATCGAGAACCATGAGCCTCAGTAAACATCCGTTCTCTAAAGTCATGAACACCTGGAACACAGAAACGACCTTGGAAACGAAGTACCCCATCCCCCCATGGGAGAAGACCTCCACCTTCTGATTCTGAATCGCTTCCTTCAACTTTACCTAGATAGGATCCTCAGCTTTCCTATCCTTGACTTCAGTCACCAAAGAAGATTCTAAACCATACTGAACAACTACACCACCATCGGTCGAATCCACAAAGCGAACTCCTAATCGAGCAAGCCTATGGACATCCTTCACTAAGTATTTCGTTCTATCTCCACATGAGAGACACTCTCCATGGACAGCCTACTAAGAGCATCCACCACTACATTGGCCTTGCCCGGATGATAAAGGAAACTCATTTCATAGTCCTTAAGAAGCTTTAACCACCTCCTTTGTTGCAAATTCATGTCCTTCTGGGTAAACACATACTAAAGACTCTTGTGGTCCGTGAACACATCCACATGCACTCCATACAAATAGTTCCTCAAAATTATCAATACAAACACCACTTCTGCCAATTCTAGGTCGTGCGTTGGGTAATTCTTCTCCATGAGTATTAAGCTGTCTAGAGGCATACGCAATTACCTCTCCATGTTGCATCAACACACAACACAAAATTAACCCTAGAGGCATCACAATACACCACAAATCCATTTCTACCCTTAGGTAGGGTCAATACTGGGGATGAAGTGAGTCGATTGTTTAACTCTTCTAAACTCTTCTCACAAGCATCCGACTACTAAAATTTGACTTTCTTCTGGGTCAAATTAGTTAAAGGTGCTGCAATGGATGAAAATTCCTCAAGAAACTCCTTTAATAGCAAGCTAAACCCAAGAAACTCCTGATATCCTAGGATTAACTAGTCTAGGAAAATTCTTGACAACTTCTATCTTTTGAGAGTTCATCTGTACAAACTCGCTTAACATCACATGGCCTAAAAATGCTACTGAGTTCAGCCAAAATTCACACTAGCTTAATTTAGCAAACAACTAGTGATCCATAAGAGTCTATATCACAATTGTCCAATGAGCGGCATGCTCCTCCTTGCTCTGAGAGTATATGAGAATGTCATCTATGAACAAAATCAAGAACATGCCAAAATATGGCTTGAACAACCTATTCATCAGATCCAATATAAGCTGCAGGAGCATTCGTTAGTCCACAAGACACAATGATAACATCCAAAACATACTCTTCATGCAAAGAGTATTGTAATTCCCCAAAAATCATAAGATCAGACACGGGAGTTGAAACAGAGAAAGTAAGATTTTCTGCACCAGGTCATAGAGCGAGTCGTCTTGTGACCCGTTAGGGTGACCACAAGTCGTTAAGTGACTCGTGGTGAGGTGTTTGACTTAAGCTGGAATTTCAAGTTTTTGGGTAACCACGGAAATGACCATGAGTCGTGGTCAGCACCATGACTCGTTGAGTGAGCCTTGGTCAAAGGCAGTGAAGGATGAAGAAAGGACAGGCAGTGCACCGAATGACTAGACACCACGAGTCGTAGTCTATGCCATGATTCGTTAGGTGGGTCATGGTCTGCAGTTGGTTAAAGGCTATATGTTTTTGGCAGTGATGTTAATCGATTTTGACCACGAGTCGTGGCCACTAACAACGACTCTCCTAATTCCTCGTTAGGACTAGCAGTCTATTCTTCCCTGCGAGTTTATTAAGCATTTTCCATAATTCCTTTGATCCTAAGGTATAAACTATGTCGTATTAAGCCCAAAATAGGATTTATTAAGTTAGGTTAGATGATTCTAGCATATTCAAAGCTCATGCATGCAAGTTTAAGGGTTTAGAGAGTGATAAAGCATAGTTCATAAAGGTTCTTCCTCAATTCTACTTCAATTTCCTTTGGGTGTTCAAGGAAGAGGGTATAATCAATTACCCAGGTATGTGAGGTTATTAATGAGAGTTCCTCTTACACTCATGCCAAAGACTCTTCTCAATCTCCATGAATTTTACTTCTATACTTCAAGTTTTCAGATCTATCGGGTTTCTTATGAAATCCTTATGATATATCTATCGGTTAATCCCTCTCATGTATAAATTTATGCTTTATGAATCATGGGCAGATTATATAACTATTTTAATTATAAACCTATGGATTTAAATTTCTATAAAATTATGCCCAATTATGTATGTTTTTATGAAAAGTCAAGTTATGATTTCACTATGATATTGATCTAAATTAGCCCAACTATGATCTATGCTTTATAATATGATTTCTCTAAATTACCTGTCATGGATTTATGAGATATCAACTAAATACAAGTTTTACACGTATGCATGAATTTCATGACTTATGGATTTATTATTATGGCCGACTCACGAGCCTTATTTCATGGCTAGTTCACGTATTTCAAGCATGTTATGATTATTATGATTTAAATAGCCCATGAATCTCATGTATGTTTTCCCTATTATCATATGAGCAGTATATATGTTGTAGGAGTAGTATTTAACACCGAGTAGACCCGAGATTCAAGCATACCCCGAGTCTGAGAACTACGCGCAAATTTAGCCATGTTGGGACCTCCCTTGACACTGTCCCCTTTTTCCTAATGGGCCTTTTGTTGTGATATCACACCTCCTTCCATGGTTTTACCCTTGTCTAAGCATGAACATCCTCCAGATTAGGGGTTTACAGGCCGGGTTCCATATGTGCTCATATGGTGTATGTCGGTTATAAGAATCTCGCACTGTTCCTCATGATTTATGCATGGTTATGATTATGTCATGTTTACAGGTCGGGTTATGATTTGGATGAAGTCATGTTTAATAAAGCTTTTCACTTATGACTATGAATATTATTGATTTACAAATGTTTTGAAAACATTGAGCCCTATGTTTACAGTATGATATTTATGTTATGATCATGTTGTCCTACTCTTATGAACTCTTATGTACTTTAACTATCCGTTTTCACTTACCTTGCATACTCAGTACATTCCAAGTACTACCTACATACTCTATGCTGTATCATTTCATGATACATGTCCGAGAGATCAGTCCCAGAATCTCTCTTAGTCCCTGCCTTCTCCCTCAGAACTGTCCAGCTAGCATTTGGTGAGTCCTCATCCTCCGAGGACATTTAGTATTTGTAGCTTCGATGTTTTCTTTCAGTTTCAGACTTGTCGAGTTAGTTGGGGATGTTTTCCCATCAACTCATCAGATATGTTAGAAGCTTTCAGACATTATGTAGAAATCAGCTTGTCATGTATGGTTCTTTTATAGTTTGATTCATATGTAGTCTTCCGTTGTTCTATTTGTAGACTTTCGCTATGTTATTTATGTTGATATTCAACTTTCATTGATTGATTTAGATGTTATGTTCATTCCATGGTCGACTGGGAGCCGCTCAGGGTTCCTTGTCCTGTGTCTCGATCCAGGCATATGTTTGGGTCATGAAAAGTATAAACGGTCTATTGTATCAAAACAAATATCCTAATGGATATCGAGGTCGAATCCCACAGGGACTAGTGAATGATAATCACGAGTGTCGTTTTAGAAATTGAATTTATCTTGCACCACTTAGGAATAACATAGATATAAATAGGTTAGGGGAGATTAAAAGTTACAATAGAATATAACTTCTACTTTGGCTGACTACGATAGAAAAATTATCAAGGTTGTTGACAAGAATGTGAACTTCTAGAGGTGTGGTGTAGCTGATATGCTAACTAAATCGGGTCATGCTAGGTCATCTCATAAATTTAATTAGTGTAAATAATCTCGGAAAAATGGGAATTGAATGCTTTTCACCCTTATAAATACCTCTTGCTAGAGCTCTTTCAAACCTCTAAACACCATTAACTCAACCCGATCAGATTTGGATTAATAGCTGCACTAATTTCTAGCTATTAACAATTAATTAGGAGTGAGAATGTAATTTTGGCTATCTCTAGCCCAATTTCACAATCTATCCATCCATACCCACCATTACATTCCCTTCCAATACTCAATTCTTCTTTTGCAAACAACAATCAAGTAAGAACAATTAGACCCACATCAATATCAATGGATCTTCAATTATAGATTGGAGAGAATCTAACGTATTTACACTTAGTTAAACAATATNGTAAATGATTTAGCTACTCATAATTAAGAATTTCAAAAGCACATTTAACAATAAACTCATTGAATTCAATAATAGGAGTAGTAAAATCAAATTCAACAAGAAGTCTTCAGCAATAGTAGTACCTTGCAGTGAAGAAGAAGAAGAAAAAAGAATATAGTTCTTTTCAAATTCCACCAATCAATTCTAACTTTATTCTCTTCCAAGAGAATGTTCTAAAAGCTAAAATTTGAAATTTGATGAGTACATAGTACCTTTCTCAAGAATATATCCAAAAAACGGGGTATCCTCTATCTCTTTTTCTTGACTGGATAATTTTTCCTCTGATCAGCGTTTTGGCATCGGTGGAAGTATCGGCTGTTCACTGGTTGCAATACACGGACCGCCGGCTACACTATCTGCACCTTCAGTGAATTCCAGTAATCTTCGATGGTCCCTTCGGCATTTCGCCGATCTCCATCAGTGCATCGCCGATTCTTTTCTCTTCAAATCAGCAAGTTCAGGTGTCATTAGTTGACTGGACCGGTGAATCATCAGTGAAAACTCGTGTTTGCCGGTGGCTTTATTTCCCAGAGGTAGTCTTTATCGGCTTTTAACCGGTGTTTTGCCGGTCTCATTCAGTGGAGCGTCGAATTCCATCCCACTTCCTTCTTTTTGCTCCATTTCTTTCCCTCTTCTTCACATTAGACATCTACGCACAAAAAAGTAAAAAAGGGCATAAAATCCACATAAACAACTCAAAAACTAAGCAAAAACTCAGGATTAAAAGCCTAATGATTTGGTGAATTACCAACTCACCAAACCCCCAAACTTGAACCATTGCTTGTCCTCAAGTAATGAAATTCTCATCAGTTGAAAAACATGCTACTCTACACAAGTTTAAACATCAATAACCACCTGGTCTTTGACAGCCCATAAATGCTCACCAATCTCATTGAAAAAGAGAAGCAAATTCCCCCCAAAACCAGAACAATGAAGATATTTCAAGAGGCTTCTGCCATTCACAAACATGCTTCACAAGAGTTTTCATTTTGTATAACAAGGGCATTACATATCCATGAAATACACATAGCATCTCAATTCGTAATCATTGCACATTCAAAACTTGCCTTAGAGCTTGCACTTCTCATGCCTTATGCAAAAATTTACATTCAATGAAATTGAGCCCTAAAAAGGGTTGATGCCACTCAACGAAGAGAGAATCCCTATTTTCTTCATGACTCAATGAATTCACACAAGGGATTTCACAAAGATAAGGTTGCACTCACTCTCCCGAAAGAAATCTGCATGCACCCAACTCGATCCATAGGCTTTCCCTTCGTGTAAATCGCCACTTATGTAGAGAAACTGCACTGAAAATCACTTAGGACTTGCGGGTCATGATGTAGGCTAGGGGTGAGGGTAGGATAAATGTTTATCTTTAGTGACTAATGCCTCCCTAATCCCTTTATAAACACTTGCAACATCCCATTATCTTATTGAAATTACTCCACCTTATTTCTCCTTGTTCATTATCTTCATCCTTTGTGTAACACCAACCACCCTTTTAACACCCATGAATTCCACAATTAGCCTTTTGTATGCAAGAGAGAACACCTTTTTGCCATTCTTTTCTCTTCTGATGATTCACAATTTTTCATACAATTGATTCATTCATTTCATCACAAATTTGGTGCTACCTCACATTGAAGTTCTCATTTTCCCCCTTCTCTTGCAAACCCCCAGCTTTTGCCTCATCTCACATTCATTTTCTTATCTATCACTGATTCATTGGATTGAAGCCCCTATTTTTCCTTGTTTTATTACTAGCAATTAGGGAGTATGGGTGCCAAAGAGAAGGATAGTAAAAATGGTCATTAGGCTTGTAATGTGGTCTCCAAAAAAAAAGTCCATGGCTCAAACATTGGTTGTCAAAAATTAATGCTCAAGTAGGTTATTTTGGGTGAAGTTACTAACAAAAGGAGGCCTAAGATCATGTTCTAAGTGCAACTACGTCTAGGAGTTCGCCTGATTCACACTTGGGGCAAGTTCTAGACAAAAAGATATTCATGGGATTCAAAAAAGTCCTTACCACACAAGGCATCACTCCTCAAGAGACCACAAAAGTCATTGTCCACAAAAAATCTTAGTTTAAGACATCTAAACATGAAATTCATAAATCAAGCAAGAAATCTACAAATATGACAAAGTGTGTTGTGTTATTGATTCAAACATCTGCTCATTATTATTTTCATTTTCATGCCCCATTTTAGAACTCCATTTCAAAAATATTTCTGGTGGTGCCTCTTAAAACAGCTCCATAAAAGACTCCGAAAATGACATAGCATTTTCCCTTAAGAAAGTCGTCACTCAATCTATCATCTGAAAATTCCAACCCGGTTCGACAACAAAAAGAGAAAGAAAACAAATGAATACTCCTCGAGAAAGAACCTTGATACAAAGAAAACTCTTGGATTTTTTATTACTACCCTACAATTTACAAAGGTAGACAAGAAAAAAAATTTGGGTCATGCATGCAAAATTTATCAATTCAAAGCGAAGACCTCTTTTCATCACTAACACATAAACTTTCAAGAACTCAATCATGTCATTCATTTTCATTACCATAACAAGCCCGACAAAGGAAATCATTAACAAACAAAACAAATAAAAACCCGACAAAGGCTATATCAATTAAACTTCAAGAACATCAATGATCTGAACAAACAAACACTCATCCCTCCCTCACTTAAGAGAATAAATTGTCCCCAATGTATGCATGCAAAAGGGAAGGGGAAAAAGACTCTGTGAGCGAATCATTCCTCCTCATTATCATCAGTTGCATCACCTGCACCATCACCACCGGCCTCACCTATACCATCAAAACCATCCCCCAAGCCCTCGAACAAATCATCAATGGGGCCCTAAACTATGGAAGGAGCAGCCATTGCAGCATCAAGGGCACTCACGTCAGGAACCTCTATCGATGTCCGGCTTTTCCATTCCTGCACCTCAGTTCGGAGAGAGGTGACAGCCCCCTCAAATGCATCCACCCGTTTACACAATGTAGTGATGCTCTCTTACAAAGATTTGAGCTTCTTCTTCACTGTTTGAGCAATGAGTATAGGTAGACTCTTGGCCAATCTTTAGAGTTGGCTCTCATGAGATTTGGTCATCTCCACAAGTCTGTGGAGACCACTTGAATTGGAGGATGTAGGAGGGGAAGATATCCCTGAGGAGGCATGTCGCCTGAAGCTTGTCCCGACGCTTCATGATGGGGCATGTTCAAATCTAGGGCATGCGATGAGTGGTCCGACCCATGGGATAGTGATCACTCAGCCAACCCAAAAGCTTTCAATCTTTTCCTCTTAACTGTGGGTGCCTCGACATATCTTTTCCGATCTATAGCGATCATTCCTGAAGCGGGGACAGAGGTTTCATCTGGGACAAAGGAACTCCAGCTTGTAAGAACAACTGGGAAATGAGGACAACGCATGGCATGGAAATGATGGCCTGTCGTTTCTTTTGTTTCATTTGTTGGGCTTCAATCTCCCCAAAGTTAATACGGACTTCGTACATGATGCAAGAGATTAGAATTGTTGTTTCCAAGCTTACCATTACTCATTTTTGGAGGGAATGATGCGGCCACAGATAACATACAACCATAACTTGGCCTCAGACTTCAGATCATGGTGAGAGATTTTTCTACCCATGGATGCCCATAGAGGTGTATCAGCAACAATGATTAGGGCTATCTAGGAGAATTGGTCCTTCATGTCTGCCACCGGGGCCATGTACTCCGAGCCAGAGTCAATCTCATCTTCCCAAAATAAGTAATTGATGGCAGCTGGAGTTATATCTACTTCCACTCCCCTTATCATGACCGATGGTAGGTGAGGGAAGTTATCAACTCTGCCTCTGTGTTTCATACTATCCTGCCTTGCTTGGTAGGAAACATAGAACTCTAGCACTAGGCTGGGGTAGTAGGCTGGGAGAGGATTGGCAAAAGCATGCCATTGCCTGCCTGTGAATTGAGCAATGATTTTAGGAAGATCACCATGAAAGCCTACTAGATTATTTACCCCTAAGAAACATCAACTCTAAACATGAAAAAGGACTCAAATGATTATTTACCCCTAAGAATGGCGTCACCCAATCTATCATCGGGCAAAGCATGGAATTTCAATCCATTAGGCTACTCAGACTTCACCCCATTCAAAGAAAAAAATATCACACCTATCACATATCCATTTCATCCATACACTGCTATCCCCCATACATTTCAACAAATAGAGCATCTACCATGAATCTAACAGGACGGAAAGGTAGTAAAAAAGAAGGGGAAAGGCATGATAAAGCCACATGAAAATGCAATTAATGTGCCATTGATGAGAACATAAAAGAGACAAGGATACATTATCATACTTTAGGAAAGAGATCTTGCAAAGACTAGCTTGTTGGATCTTAGCAACGTTCAACAATGGAAGCTGTGGAGACTTGTGTAGTAGAGAGAGAGAATGTGAGAACTTTTGTTGAAGAAAGGGAGAGGTTTTATAGGGGGGAAGGTGATATAGTGATTGGTTGAGGAGAAGGTAAGGTAGTAATGGTGAGTTAAATGTGTATGGGAAGTGAAAGAGAGGGAGTTGTGGGAATGTGGAAAGGTAAGGTATTTGGAAGACAAAACGGTTTGTGGGAAAATGGTAAAAGAGGAAAAAGGAAGCCTTAAGGATTTTTTTTTAGATTAGGGCGGTTCAAACAATAATTTGGGGTCCAGTGTATCCATATTTTATTTGAATTATGAAACAAAATCGTACCTCGATCGGCGTTACACCAGCTGTTCACCGAATTGAGCCGGTGTTCCGCCACTTTACCTTTTGCACTTAAAATACTACCCAGTTCACTATTTCACCACCGACTACTGATTGGTAGTTCATGAAATGGGTCGGCAGTCTGCCAATGAGTCGCTTCTTGGGCCCCCAATTCTTTTAGTAGTCTGTGTTGTACCGGCAGTTGACCAGCGGTACACATTTCTGTATCGGCGGTTCGCCGGTGTGTCCGCCGGTCAAACGTTCATGTTCATAGATTTCTATCTTCTTGTATCATGAGGCAGAGGTTTGCGGTTATGGATCAGTGATTCACCGGTCTAGTGCGTTACCTACATTATTGTGGTGCTTTCACTCCTTGCTCCTCACTTCATTGGCCCTACAAAAACAAAAAAACCAAGACATTAAAACACTCAAATAAGACACTTGGGTTGCCTTTCAACGGATCATCTAGGATTTTTCTTCCTCCAACTCCATCTCCTCCATCTTGATAACTCTATCCTCATCCTCTTTTTACAACACCCTAATCAGCTTGCATTCAGCAAGAGTTTCAGCTGACTGACACACCTTGAAGATGACTTCTTCACATCTAACTCTGAACTTGAGCTCCCCTAGCTCCACATCAAACAAAGCTCTCCCCGTGGAAAGCAATGGTCTCCCTAAAATAATTGGTACCTCCATATCCATTTCACAGTCGAGGACTATGAAATCAGCTGGTAGGATGAATTTATCCACCCTCACCAACATATCTTCTAATACTCCCACAGGTTTCTTTACGAAACGATCCACCATTAGCAATCTCATTGATATGGGTTTTGTTCTTCCAAGTCCCAACTTCTTGAAAATGATGAGGGCATTAGATTTATGCATGCACCAAGATCGCATAAAGCTTACTTAAACATACATATCCCAATTGTACAAGGGATTGTGAACGCTCCTGGGTCTTCCCGCTTGGAGGAATGATTGCTCATCATCATCTCACTCCAATGATGCGTCGTCTTCGCACTACCTATATTAACCATATTCTTCTTTTTCAGCAGAACCTTGATGAATTTAGCATATCCTGGATTTTGGAGAAAGGCATCCACCAACGGTATATTAATAGACATTTTTCGAAAATGATCATCCTTATTTTTCTTAGCTAACCATTATGGATAAGGGTGTGGAGCTCTTACTTCAACCTTTTCATCATTTGAGGCCTTCATGCCCACGTTGTCTTCATCAACATGTGAGGGAATTTCATCATCCTCCCTCTGACCTTCCTATTCACTCTTTTCACCACTCATTGGTGTCTTTGGTATCTTGTCGACTTAATTTTCCTCATTTGATTTGGGAGCATTAACCTCCTTGGGCTTCACTCTTGCATGTCCAACTAATTTACCACTCCTAGTAATAATAGTATTGCATTGACTATCTTTCTTCGGGTTTGAAATTGCGTCACTTTGGAGCATTCCCTTCATTCGGGGATTCATTTGAGAGGACAAGTGATTCATTTGAGCTTCCAAATGCTTAATGGAGGTTGAATGAGAGCTCACCATTTGGGCAAGGTTAGACACCTCCCCTTTCAATTCCTTAACCCTGTTGTTGGTTGATTTCACTTTCTTAAGGACTCTAGCTAGAATCTCTTCAATTTTCGAGCTACCTACATTGCTTATACCTGGTTGACTCTGGGCGTTTCTAGATTTTGTATGGAACATATAGGTTTAAACTTCGGTGGTAACGATATCCCTCTTGTTTTGCTCTCTATTTCTCCATCTCTCATTTCTTTTAGGCCATCCCTGTGCATCACTCCGACCTTATTTCCCTTCCCTTGGATTCCAAGGGACTTGATTGGTCCCTTAATTCATCCACAAAAAGATGTCACGCCTCAAAATAGGGAGAGGGCACAATTGGAACTAGATACCAAGCTAACCGAGACACCGGCTATAAGACATCTATGACTATAACATTTAGGCTTTCTAGGCCACCTATCATAATTAATTGGACTAAAAAATGGACCCATAAGGTCCCAACTACAATGATAAATAACTGAAATGCCGACAAGGCTATGACTGAGCTAGACCAAGCAACTGAGAGCCGATAAAGCCACAAACTGAATAAAACTATACACACTAACCACAAATCCTCTAAAGAGTAAACAAAAAATGATAGTTGGAACAGGTCTTTGAACTAATCATAACTATAACTCAAAACTCACACATAAATAACTAACCCCTAGCTCCAGGAAGAAAGGAGCATACCAACACATCCGCTGATCATAGAAACAGTTATTATAACGAGAATTCTTAGCCTCTACCTGCACCAGCGGCGCGAAAGCAAGTCCTTAAGTGAAGGGACATCAGTACGAATGCAATGTATTGGTATATAAGGCTGAACTGTAAACATATAAGATAATAATGATAATTGATTTAGAAAGAAGGGATAGTAATAACCTTAAATCTTGGAAACTGAAACCTGACAATAACTCAATATTGAGGTGCAAATACAATCAAATAATACACAAGAAAAAGGCTAGAACTATAGTACCAATAGCTAGCTAATCAAAAAGTTCATATAAATTCCAAATAAAGTCCATCCAAGTGGTGTAACATACCGGGGTAAAATCTGTCTAGTCGGTGTACCACACAAGGTTAAAATCCATCCACCCAGTGTACTACACTAGGGTAAAGTTCATCCAGCCTGTGTACCACACTGGTCAAGCTAATAGTTTCAATATGAAGCTGATAGAGATTACACTTAGTCTAGTACACATAGCATAGAAATGATAAATTTCTAAATTTGTGGCCTGAATAGGCCTCTTTTATAACACATAACTGCAAGTAAGCAAAAATAGCATGTAAAGCGAGCAAATAGAAATTAAATGCATATATTAAAGACTCTATAAATCATAAGAAGGTGCGGACGACATAAAATTTCAACAAGATGTATAGACTTAGTTTGAGGGGACATTAGAGCTTGTAAGGTCGGTAACTTATCGTTCATCTTGGGGAGAGTAATTAGAAAGTCTTCCCTCGACCTCACATGTTTCATAATATATACNCTCGACCTCACATGTTTCATAATATATACATAAAAAGGTAGAAAAACATTATGTCATTTCCATTTTGATAATTTCATTTTCCCCTACTAGGCTTGACATTGTATCCCTATCTTAGGTCCTGTTATACCCCGGGAACCCAAGGATCAGACTCGGGAGTCCAAATGGTGAAAACAAAAATTTCGCACAAGTTCACAAGATGAATGTGAGGAGGCAGGATGTGGTGAGAAGACCACGGGCATGACCACAAGTCGTGGTCAGGCCTCACCACTCGTGAGGTCTCTTGTGGCCTAGATTGGTGGTTTGGCAAAGAGGCAGTGGGAAGTAGAAACCACGAATGATGACCACGAGTCATGGAATCACCCTTGAGGTCCCCTAGTTGTTTTTAGGTAGTGGACCAGACGACTTATGTCCATGAGTCATGGCATGTGAGCACGAGTCGCCTAGTCCCTCGTGGGAACTAGCAGTCAGCCAAATTCTGCCATTTTAGTTAGGGATTTTCCGTAATTCCTAAGTCCTAGAGGCCTTTACTACATTTTTAAGGCTCGTTTTACAGGCTTTTAAGAGGGGAAAACTATTCTAAGCTAAGTTATTCCATGCATGCAAACTTGAGAGTTTGAAGAAAGGATTTAGAGAAAGTATTGAAGGTTTCCGTTGGGATCTCATCTTGGGCAATTAGAGAAGTGGTTAAATCATACTTTCCTGGTATGTAAGGTTATGAGTGGGTGTCTCCTTCCACACCCATGCCCAATTTTTATCAAATCATGAAAATCACCTATGATCAAGTATGGAATTTTCACCCAATTGAATAATTCCTCAATCTCTGTACATGGGTATGATTAGATTCTATTTATATTGATGAATTCACACTTTGGAAAATGCCCATATGTTGATTTAAAATGACAAGTTTTCCCAAAATGAACTTACCACATTGTTGAAGCGAAGTCTCCCAAATTTCATATTATTAGCTTGTGGTATGTTGTGTTAAATATTCCTACATATACCTTACCACATGATTTGTAGTAGATGCTCTCACTTATATTTGAGCTTGTGGTATGTTCAAAATAGAGCTTCTCATACGCATAAATTCATAATTGTGATGTATGTTAATGTTGAGCTTCATTTTCATATGATGTCGAGTCTATACATGATTTCATTATTGAGCTTTGTCAAAGGACAATGTTGAGCTTTGTTTCATACAATGTTGAGTTATGCATGATTTCATTTCATGCTTTGTAAAAAGATGATGTTGATCTTCGTTATATACGATGTAGAGAATTTCATGTGTTTAGGAAAAGAGTCTAGCACCAAGTGGGTTAAGGGTGGATCACCCTATGCCCTAGAACTACGCGCCAACGTAGGTTGATACTATTATATTATTGGGACCTCCCTTGTGAGTTATCCTCGGCCCTATTAGCCCTTGATCTTGATAACAATATCATGGTATCGTCCACAACCCTGGCAAGGTTATGGACAACTCTACCCACTTGAGTGTGATAGTTGGGACCACATAAGCTTTATCGTGGTATGTCGGTTAAGTGATGAGTCTTCCACTGTCTATATGATTCAGATTTGCACATTCATTATTCATGGACGATATCTTTACGCATGCATATTCTAAACACAAGGTTTGACTCATTATTCAACTTTTATTATAAATGTTATGTTTCAGCTTTAAGTCATTCGAATCAGTCATGATGTTATAAAGCTATACATGGTCATGTCATGATAAGATTACGATCTAAGAATGAATGCATGTACCTTTTCTTCTCAAACTTGAAAGCTTATGATATGTTATGAAGTGTTTTAAATATTTTACTTTACTTAAGCGGTTTTACTTACCTTGCATACTCGGTACATTCCACGTACTGACCGCATACTTTCTATGTTGTATCGTTTTATGATACAGGACCCAGCTCCCAGGTTCAGCCCCGCTCGTATTCGATTGTCAAAGTCAGCTCCACTTGGTTGGTGAGTCCTCATCCTTCGATGGTTAGACTTTCAGTTTCCTTATGTATTTTTAGTTTCAGTACTGTTGAGTTAGTTGGGGTCTTGTCCCATCAACTCATCCTGATTAGAGGTTTTTCACACTTATTTATGTGTTAGCTTCGGATGCTTATTCTGATTTCATGTTGAGTTATCCGCTAAGTTATATTCACGTGCTCTTCAGTTTATTGAATGAGTTAGATACATGCTTATGCCATGGGTTGACTTGGGGTATCTCGAGGTCCCTTGTCCCGTGTCTACGATCCGGGACTCCATTCGGGTCGTGAAAATCTTTGTATTAGAGCAATAGGTTTGAAGCTTCCTAAGGTGTCTAAAAGCCGCATTATGTAGAGTCATTTTCATGGGTGTGAAGCGCGCCACACTTATGACGAAGAGGCTACGAAACATTTAGGAAATGTTCCCTTCTTTAATGATCTATGTCGTGTGATGAAAAGTCTTTCTATCCTTATAATTTTTTCTATTCGCGATTGAAGAATCATGGATCCTCGAAGAACGAATGGAAGGAGGAATGGAGGTGGTGAAGGCCACGAGGATGGAAATGGCTATGGGCATCTGCCAGCCCCGCTAGTTCAAGAGCCTCAAGCACAGGAGCCATCCACTCATGTTGAGTTCCGGGGCGCTATTCAGATGCTTGTGCAGGCCTTGACTGCTCAGAACAATTAGCAGGCCGTTGCGAATGTCCCGCAAAATGGCAAGGCAGTGGTGGCTTGAGTCAGAGACTTCTTGAGATGAACCCACTAGAGTTTTTGGGGTCCAAGGTAGATGAGGACCCGCATGATTTCATTGATGAGATTTTCAAGATCACCCAAGCCATAGGGGTGAGTAGTGTTGAGTGTGCAGAGTTTTTCTCCTACCAGTTGAAGGGGGTTGCGCATATCTAATTTCTCCAATGGAAGGATAGCAGGGTCGCAAGAGCAGGTCCAATCACATGGGAGGAGTTTCAGGTTGCATTCCTAGACCGCTTCTTCCTTCCGGAGATGAGGGAGCTGAAGGTAGCTGAGTTTGTAGGCTTGAAGCAGGGAAGAGTGACAGTGTAGGAGTATTCTCTTGAGTTCACTGGCCTATCGAAATATGCCCTGGAGTTAGTGGCTAACCAGAGGGCACGGGTGAGCAGATTTGTGCATGGTATAGTAGGGTATTTGGACAAAGAGTGTCGGATTGCTATGCTTCACCAGGATATGCAATTTCCTCGCATGGTGTTGTATGCCCAGTAGATGGAGGCGTCACATTAGAGTGAAAGGGAGGCCAAGAGGGCCAGGATCGAGGATCACAGATTCACCAGAGATCGTCAGCCCCGACATCTTTGGCATTGAGTGTGCCATCTAGGACCAGACATGACCAGAGAGGGTGGGCGTCCGACTTGAGGTGTTAGAGAAGCAGACCCGTAGATTCTTGCATCCTAATTTGCCGCAGATGTGGTCAGGGGCACACAGGCTAGTGCTTGGAAGGTTTAGGTGCTTGTTTCGGGTGTGGGCAGCCCGAAAACATGCTTAGAGATTATGAAGCTTCGATGCAGGATCAAGTTGGGGGATGAGGCCCAGCTTCTAGTTAGTAGCCCCTCTCCCACGCTCAGAACATCAGGGGGCATCTCCTAGAACAGATGGCGGTCAGCGCCAGAACTGATTCGATGCTTTAGTTTCCCCTCAGGAGCAGGAGGTCTCCCCTAATGTGGTTACTGGTATGTTGCGAGTCTTCCATATTGATGGTTATGCTTTGCTAGATACAGGGGCCACCTTGTCTTTTGTGACACCTTATGTAGCCAGTAGCTTCGGAGTCAGTCCTGATGTCTTTTCAGAACCCTTCTCAGTTTCCACTCTATTAGGTGACTTAGTTATAGCTAGACGGGTGTTAGAGGTTTCCCAGTCTCAGTCCTTCAAAAGGTCACCTCAAAAGACTTGATAAAGTTAGCCATGACCGATTTCGATGTTATTCTCGGCATGGATTGGCTATTTGCATGCTATGCTTTAGTTAATTGTAGAACCCAGGTAATAGAGTTCAGATTTCAAAGTGAGCAAATCTTAGAATGGAAGGGTAGTTCAATTGTGCCTGTAGGTCGATTCATTTCCAACCTTAAGGACAAAAAGATGATTTCTAAGGGTTGTATGTACCATCTAGTCAAGGTTAAGGATGTCGAGTCTGAAACCCCGAGTATCCAATCAGTTCCAGTAGTACGTGAGTATCCAGAGTTCTTTCCTGATGATTTTCCAGGTGCTCCTCCTAAGCGAAAGATTGATTTCAGTATAGATCTTCTTCCCCACATGCAGCCTATATCTATTCCGCCCTAATGAATGGCTCTGACTGAGCTAAAAGAGTTGAAGGATCATTTGAAGGACCAGTTTGATAAGGGATTTATTAGGTCAAGTAAGTCTCCATGGGATGCACAAGTGTTATTTGTCCGGAAGAAGGATGGATCTCTTTGGATGTGCATTGACTATCGGTAATTAAACAAGTTCACCATCAAGAACAGGTATCCTTTGCCCAGGATCGATGATTTGTTCGATCAGCTGCAGGGTGCCAAGTGTTTCTCCAAGATTGAACTTAGATCCGGGTATCACAAGCTCAGGGTTCGGGAGAGTGACATCCTGAAAATCGCTTTCATGACTGGATATGGTCACTACGAATTTGTTGTTATGTCTTTTGGACTAACCAATGCCCCTGCAACTTTTATGGATCTAATGAATAGGGAGTTCAAGGCATATTTGGACATGTTCGTTATCGTGTTAATCGATGATATCCTTATATACTCTCGGAGCGAGGTGGAGCATGCCACTCACTTGAGAGTAGTGCTTCAGACCCGCAAGGATCGTCAGTTGTATGCAAAGTTCAGCAAATGTGAGCTCTGGTTGGACTCTGTGGCATTTTTGGGCCATGTGGTATCCAGTGAGGGCATAAAGGTAGATTATCAGAAAATTGAGGCGGTGAAGAATTGGCCCAGACTGGTGAACCCATCAGATATTAGGAGCTTTTTAGGCTTATAAGGTTACCATCAGAGATTTGTTGAGGGCTTTTGATCTATTGCAGCACCTTTGACAAAGTTGACTCAGAAGAAGGTAAAGTTCCAATGGTCGGAGGCTTGTGAGAAAAGCTTCCAAAAGATAAAGACTCGACTCACTTCAGCACCAGTGTTGACCTTACTCAAGGGTACTGATGGTTTTATGGTGTATTGTGATGCTTTGATAATCGGACTTGGGTGTGTGTTGATGCAGCATGGCAAAGTGATAGCATATGCCTCAAGAAAATTGTAAAATCCATGAGAAGATTTACCCGACCCATGATCTTGAGTTGGCCACATTGGTGTTCACCTTGAAGATATGGCGGCATTACTTCAATGGGGTCCACGTGGATGTATTCAAGGATCACAAGAGCTTGCAATATGTGTTCACGTAGAAAAATATCAATCTTTGGCAAAGGAGGTGGTTAGAGCTACTAAAGAACTACGACATGAGTGTCCTTTACCACCCGGGTAAGGCTAATGTGGTAGCGAACACACTTAGTAGGCTCTCTATGGAGAGTGTGTCCCACGTGGATAAGGGAAAGAAGGATTTGGTGAAAGATGTCCATCGACTTGTGAGGTTGGGAGTTAGATTGGTCGACTTGACCAATGGCGGCATTGTTGTGAAAAATGGATCAGAATGGTCCTTGGTGATGGAAGTGAAAGCCAGACAGGATTAGGATTCGATTTTGGTAAAGTTGAGGGAAGCCGTTGGAAATCTGAAGGTTGAGGTCTTCCCTCAAGTGGGAGATGGGGTGCTGCGGTACCAGGTCCATCTATGTGTTCTAGATGTTGATAATTTGAGGGACTGGATATCGCATGAGGCACATGGATCTAGGTATTCTATCCATCCGGGTACCACGAAGATGTATCATTATTTGCGGGAAATATATTGGTGGAATGGCATGAAAAAGGATATTGCAGAATTTGTAGCCAAGTGCCCTAACTGTCAGGAGGTGAAAGTAGAGCATCAAAGGTCGGGAGGCGTACTTTGGGATATTAGCATTCCTACTTAGAAGTGGGAAGATATTAATATGGATTTCATTACTGGCCTACCTCATACTCACCGACACTACGATTCTTTTTGGATGGTGGTAGACAGGTTGACCAAGGATGCACACTTTCTATCTGTCAAAACCACAGATTCAGCGCATGATTATGCCAAACTATATATCTGGGTGTTGGTAAAATTACATGGACTTCCCTTTTCTATTATCTTAGACCGAGGTACTCAGTTTACCTCTCAATTTTGATGGTCTTTCCAAAAAGGGCTTGCAACTCATGTTAAACTCATCACAGCATTTCATTCGCAAACGGATGGTCAGGCATAGCAGACAATCCAGACTCTCGAGGACATGTTGACAACTTGTGTATGGATTTCAGAGGTATTTGGGATGATCACTTGTCCTTGATCGAGTATGCTTGCAATAATAGCTATCACTCCAGCATCCAGATGGCACCGTTCGAGGCTCTTAATGGGCGGAGGTGTAGATCGCCCTTCGGATGGTTTGAGGTTGGTGAGGCAGCTATGATTGGACCTGATTCGGTGCATGAGGCTATGGTGAAAGTTCAGTTGATAAGGGACCAGCTGAAAACCGCTCAGAGTCGTCAAAAGTCATATGCTAATGTGAGGAAGAGAGAGTTGGAGTTCGAGGTGGACGATTTGGTGTTTCTGAAAGTGTCTCCCATGAAGGGGGTCATGCGGTTCGGGAAGTAAGGAAAACTCAGTCCCCGCTATGTTGGTCCCTACCGGGTTATTAAAAGAGTTGGTAAGGTAGCGTATGAGTTGGACTTGCCATTAGAGTTATATCCCGTCCTCCATGTATCGCTCTTGAAAAAAGTTCTTGGGTGATCCAGCTTTAGTTATCCTGGTGGAAAGCGTTAGTGTGGGAGATAGCCTCAATTATGAGGAAATTCTAGTTGCAATCTTGGATCTTCAAGTTCGGAGGCTGAGGAACAAAGAAGTACCTTCAGTGAAGGTGTTCTAGAGAAATAAACATGTTGAGGGAGCTACGTGAGAAGCCAAAGTGTCTATGATGGCTAAATACCCTCCCTTGTTCCCTACCGGCTCAGTTTAAGTTTGAGGTATTAGTATTTTCCCTAATTCTATAATCAGTTTCCGTGTTCAGTTCATGTGCACAAGTTTGATTTATGTTATGATAGATGTATGTGATGTCTGAATTCAATTCAGCTACGTAATTCTTTTTGGAGGTAGTAATTTCGCGAGTTTTTCGGTTATAATGATTAGTATTTGCATATGAGGATTGCATGTTTCTGCGTTTTCTGTATGTTTCTAACATTCAAGTACGAATGTTCCCAAGTGGAAGATATCTTTATACCCGGGGAACCCAAGGATCAGACTCGGGAGTCCAAACGGTGAAAAATTGAAATTTCGCACCAGGTCACAGGATGAATCGTGAGGAGGCTTATGAGGAGTGACCACAAGTCGTGAAGTGACTCGTGGTCCAGCAGGGTTGGCAGGATGTGGTGAGTTACCACGGGCATGACCATGAGTGATGGTTAGGCTCACAACTCGTGAGGTCTCTCGTGGCCTAGACTGGTGGTTTGGGCAAGAGGCAATGGGCAGTAGAAGCCACGGATGGTGACCACGAGTCGTGGTGTCTCCCGTGAGGTCCCCTAGTTGTTTTTGGACAGTGGACCAGACGACTTATGGCCACGAGTCGTGGCCTGTGAGCATGAGTCGTCCAGTCCCTCGTCGGGACTAGCAGTCAGCCAAATTCTGCAATTTTAGTAAGGGCTTATACTACATCATTTAAGGCTCGTTTTACAAGGTTTTAAGAGTGGAAAACCTATTCTAAGCTAAGTCATTCCATGCATGCAAACTTGAGATTTTGAAGTGAGGATTTAGAGCAAGTTTTGAAGGCTTCCATTGGGATCTCATCTTGGGCAATTAGAGAAGTGGTTAAATCATCCCTTCTAGGTAAGTAATGTTATGAGTGGGTGTTCCCTTCCACACCCAAGCCCAATTTATATCAAATCATGAAAATCACCTATGATGAAGTATGGGTGTTTACCCAATTGCATAATGCTTCAATCTTTATACATGGGTATGAATAGGTTATATTTATATTGATGAATTGTGTAGCTTGGGAAGAATTTAATTTGTTTTAAATCCAAATTATGTTTTCTAAATTATGAAATTTAATGCCCATGGATGAGAAGTTCATGAAAAAATAGAATGATGATGAATGTCTGATGATGATGAGATTTGATGATGAAAACCATGTTTGTAAAGCTACCAATGATTATGATGTTGTTTTCAAAATGAATTGAGTAGATCCAAGTGTGATAATGCTTTGGGTAATGCCCACATGTTGATTTAAAATGACGAGTTTTCCTAAAATGAGGTTACCACATTGTTAGAGCGAAGTCTCCCAAATTTCATATTATTAGCTTGTGGTATGTTAAGTTAAATATTTCTACATATAGCTTACCACATGATTCGGAGTAGATGCTCCCACTTTTATTTGAGCTTGTGGTATGTTCGAAATAGAGCTTCTCATATGCATAAATTCATAGTTGAGATATATGTTAATGTTGAGCTTCATTTTCATATGATGTCGAGTCTATGCATGATTTCATTGTTGAGCTTTGTCAAAGGAAAATGTTGAGCTTTGTTTCATATCATGTTGAGTTATGCATGATTTCATTTCAATCTTCGTCAATAGATGATGTTGAGCTTCATTATATATATGATGTAGAGCATTTCATGTTTTTGGGAGAAGATTCTAGCACCAAGCAGGTTAAGGGTCGATCACCCTATGCCCCAAACTACGCTCCAATGTAGGTTGATACTATTATATTATTGGGACCTCCCTTGTGAGCTATCCCCGGCCCTGTTGTCCCTTGAGCTTGATATCGATATCATAGTATCGTCCATAGCCCTGGAAAGGTTATGGACAACTCTACCCACTTGAGTGTGATAGTAGGGACCACGTAAGCTCTATCATGGTATGCCGGTTAAGTAACGAGTCTCCCATATTCTATATGATTCAGATATGCATATTCATTATTCATGGAAGATATCTTATGCATGCATGTTCTAAATGCAAGGTTGGACTCATTGTTCAGCTTTTATTATAAATGTTATGTTTCAGCTTTGAGTCATTTGAGTCAGTCATGATGTTATAAAGCTATACATGGTCATGTCATGATAATATTACGATCTCAGTATCAATGCAAGTTTCCTTTCTTCACAGACTTGAAAGCCTATGATATGTTATGAAGTGTTTTAAATAGTTTACTTTAATTAAGCCGTTTTACTTACCTTGCATACTCGGTACATTCCACGTACTGACCGCATACTTTCTATGTTGTATCATTTCATGATACAGGACCCAGCTCCCAGGCTCAGCCCTGCTCGTAGTCGATTGTCAGAGTCAGCTCCTACTTGGTTGGAGAGTCCTCATCCTTTGAGGGATAGAATTTTAGTTTCCTTATGTATTTACAGTTTCAATAATGTTTAGTTATGTTATACCCTAAGAACCCAAGGATCAGGTCCAGAAGTGAATCAGGAGGAAAACTAGAAAATGTTGTAGCAGTTGCAGAATGTGTCACATAACGACTCTTGAGGAAGCCAAACGAGTCGTCAAGTGACTCGTGGGGAAGTTCTGGGATGATGAGGGACTCAGTGTCCCCACGGGTGATGTAACGACTCGCGGTCAGACACCACAAGTTGTCATGTCAGTCATGGGGTGGTCCTAGAGTGAGAGAGTAAGGCCTATACAGTGTACTTAACAAATGGTACCTAACGAGTCGTCGTCAGTCTTAACGACCCGTTAGGAGGGTCGTTACCAAGCCAATTGAATCTTCTTGAACAAAGAGGTAGTGTACTTGACGGAAGGGCGTAACTAGTTGTATCACCGGGGGACGAGTCTTCATGTCCTCTGTTAAGAGACAAAGGAAAATTTCCGGTGGACTTGACAAAAAGACCAGACGACCCGTCGCTCTTGGCAACAAATCATCAGGTCGCCCGTTAGGGTCACCTGACAGGTATTTCTTGCGAATTAGTAAGGGCCTTCTAGTAATTTTCTACCCTCCTAAGACCTAAACTACGTCGTTTTGAGGTTAGGACCAGATCTTTTAAAGGGGAATCATTCCTAAAAAAACTTCCTTTCTATTCATATAAGATTAGAGAGGAAGGAGGAAAGGGAATTCAAGTGTCTTCTCCAAAATTCTTCAAGAATCTACCTAGGGTTTTCAAGGATCCTGGGAGACTCAAAATTCCAGGTATGTGGGGTGTTGAATGGGTAGTTTAGTCCCTACCTATGCCCAATCTCTCCCTAACTCTACATTTAAGCTACCAACTTTTGATGGGTCATAACTCTTAATGCATGTTTCCTCAAAAATTGTTATGAGCATCATGTAGTATGTCTAAACTCATGGGTTGAATTATTGGGATGTTTCAACCTATTTTACCCAATATTTGATGAATTAATTCTTACAAGCTCATGTCCCCAAATAATGGGGTTTTATTGAAACTCATAGCTATGGTGATTTTTCAAGCATGGTATATGAACTCTTAAATTTAAGCATGTTATCAATTACTTATGTTATTATGATCACGTTTCCTATAAATTTAAGTATTTCAAGTATATTTGAAATTTTGGGAAATGCCCACATGTCGCTTATAGTTTATAAACCATGACTCTTTGCCGACTCACGGGCCCAAATTCCATGGCTAGGATTACGAATTTGCAAGCATGATATAATTCTCATAATCTAACTAGCCATGCATGTCATCTATGAATTTCTATGAGCACGTTGCATGTTTTCGGAGTAGTACTTAACACCGAGTAGGTTTGGGGCTTAGGTTACGCCCTGAATCTCAGAACTACGTGCCACCGTAGGATCGTGTTTGGGACCTCCTCAGTGACTGTCCCCTATGCCTTACAGGGCCTTCATGAGTGATATCACACCTTCATGGTTCATACCCTTTGCAAGGTATGAATGGCCACCCGACTAGGCATACAAGTCGGACTTCATATGTGCTCATGTGGACTATGTTGGTTATAGAAATATCCCATTTTTCCTCATGGATTTCAAATATGCATGATTATGTTATTTTGGATCATGTTATTATTTATGAAATGTTTTCCCCGCATGTTATGACTTTGATGAGTTTATGAATATTTTTGGAAATATTGAGCCTTACGATTTACTTATGGTTTCGATTTTATGATCATGTCCTCACTCCTATAACTTTTATGTTGTTAAGAATTGTTTTGCATACCTTACATTCTCAGCACTTTTTGAGTACTGACCCCTATATTTTCTGGATCTGGTTCGCAGGCTAATCAATGTCCCTAGTACGTGCTCAATTCCGCTAAATCTCCAACGGTGAGTCCTCATGATCCGAGCGCTTCATGTTCAGACTTGTTAAATTATCTTATGTTTCCAAAATGTTTTGGTTAGTTGGGGTCTTGTCCTTTCAACCCGTCTTATTATGATTAGAGGCTTTCAGACTTATGTGTAGTATTTTGTCATTGATGGATGTATTTCTGTTTGTCGTTGCTTACAATTCATGATACGATTTCCAGTTAGCTTATTATTGATAAGTTAAGTCTTCCGCCTTTTGTGAATGAACTAGTATTGTGCTCACACCATGAGTTAACTTGGGGTCTCTCGGGGCTCCTTGTCCCATGTCTACGATCCGGGTGTACTCTTGGGTCATGACAAACTTGGTATCAGAGCTAGGTTGGTTTAGATGTGTCCTAGGGAGTTTGAAAGCCACATTAGGTAGAGTATTTTTCATGGGTGTGAAGCGCGCCACACTTATGATGAAGAGGCTACAGAACGTTTTAGAAAATGTTTTCTTCTTTCATGATCTATGTCGTGTGGCCAAAATTTGTCCCTTTTTCTAATTCATGCATTTCGCAATTGCAGAAACTTATGGCTCCCAGAAGGATAATCAGAAGGAGGAATAGAAATGATGAAGGCCACAGGGGTGGCAATGATGATGGGCATCAACNACAGGGGTGGCAATGATGATGGGCATCAACAAGCCCCACCTGTACAGGAGCCCCAGGCGCCCGCGCCAGCTACCAACACCAAGTTTCGGGCGGGGATTCAAATTTTGGCGCAGGCTTTGACCCCTCAGGTCAACCAATAAGCTGGTGCGCATATTCCTTAGAACGGAAATGCAGCGGCAACTCAGATCAGAAGCTTTTTGAGGATGAACCCTCCCATGCTCATAGGGGCAAAGGTGGACGAGGATCCACATGATTTCATCGAAGGGATTTTGAAGGTCACTCAGGTCATGGGAGTGAAAAGTGAGGAATGTGTTGATTTGGCCTCTTATTAGCTGAAGGAGGTTTCCTACATTTGGTTCAAGAAATGGAGGGGTAGCAGCGTTGGGGGAGCGGGCCCTATCAGTTGGGATGAGTTCCTCATAGCCTTTCTCGATAGGTTCTTCTCTTCGGAGATGAGGGAACTGAAAGCAACTGAGTTTATCAACCTTAAGAAAGGGAAGATGACAGTGTTTGAATATTCACTTGAATTCAATCGCCTGTCTAAATATGCCCTGGAGTTAGTGATGGACCAAAGGGCGCGAATGAGCAGGTTCTTGCAAGGAGTAGCGGAGTAACTGGACAAAGACTGTAGAACAACCATGCTACATCAGGATATAGACTACCCACGGATAGTCCTCTATGCTCAACAGATGAGAGAACTGATAGCCACAGGTTCTCCCAGCCTAAGCAAAGGGTGAATTTCACCAGCAGTCCTAAAACAGGTCCACTGCACCAGCACTATCTTCAACCAGTACTCCATCCAGGCCACTAGACAATCACAGGAGCAAGGCCTCAGGTTCGAGGAGACAGAACAGCATCTGCACAGAGCGCACATTTCCATATTGTGCTACTATGTAGATGTGAGGAGAAGGGAGCTTGAGTTCGAGGTCGACAATTGGGTGTTTTTTAAGGTATCTCCCATGAAGGGAGTAAAGAGATTCGGAAAGAAAGAGAAGCCCAATCCCTGCTATATTGTCCCATATAGGATTATGAGGCGAGTGGGTAAAGTAGCCTATGAGTTAGATGTACCCTCAGAGTTGGCTTCAGTTCATCCCGTATTTCAGGTATCTCTCTTGAAAAAGTGCTTGGGAGACCCAGCCTTAGTTGTTCCAGTGGAAAGTGTTGGTGTGAAGGATAGTCTTTGTTATGAGGAAATTCCTGTTAAAATCTTGGACAGTAAGGTTTGGAGACTAAGGAACAAGGAAGTAGCCTCAGTAAAGGTGTTATGGAGGAATAATCATGTTGAGGGAGCCACATGGGAGGCCGAAGCGGATATGATGGCTATTACCCCCATTTGTTCCCTACCCGCTCCGCTTCAGTTTGAGGTATCAAATTTTTTCCGTCAACCTCTAATCAGTTTTTCATGTTCTATTCATGCAAATAAGTTTGTTTTATGATATGATATATGTATGTAAGTGTGAACTCTTACTAGCTATGTGGTTCTCTTCGGGGGTAGTCGTTCCATCAGTTTTCGACTTGAATGTCAATGATTATCATCTATATATATATAGTGATTGTTTGTTTCTGGGTTTTTTACTTTTTTCTAACATTCCAGGATGAATGTTCCCAAGGGGGAGATATTGTTATACCCCGAGAACACAAGGATCGGGTCCAGATGTGAATTAGGAGAAAAACTGGAAAATGTTGCAGCAGTTGTAGAATAGGTCACTTAACGACTCGTGAGGAGGACAAACAAGTCATCAACTGACACGTGGGGAAGGCCTAGGATGATGAGGGACTCAGGGTCCCCACGGGCAATGTAACGACTCGTGGTCAAAAACCACGAGTCGTCGTGTCAGTCATGGGGTGGTCCTAGAGTGAGATAGTAAGGCATATCCAGTGTACTTAATGGATGGTACCTAACGAGTCGTCGTCACTCCTAACGACCCATTAGGAGGGCCGTTACCAATACAATTCAATCTTCTTGAACAATGAGGCAGTGTACTTGACAAAAGGGCGTAATGAGTCGTATCACCGGGGGACGACTCGTCATGTCCTCCGTTAAGAGCCAAAGGAAAATTTCTAGTGGAATTGATGAAAAGACTAGACGACCCATCGCTCTTGGAAACAAATCGTTAGGTCGCCCATTAGGGTCACCTGACAGGTATTTTCTGTCAAGGCCTTCCATAATTAGTCAAGGCCTTCCATAATTTCCTACACTCCTAATACCTAAACTATTTCGTTTTGAGGTCGAGACCAGGTCTTTTAAAGGGGAATCATTCCAAAAGAAACTTCATTTCTATTCATATATGATTAGAGAGGAAGGAGGAAAGGGAATTCAAGTGTCTTCTCCAAAATTCTTCAAGAATCTATCTAGGGTATTCAAGGAAGTTGAGAGACTCGAAATTCTAGGTATGTCGGGTGTTGAATCGGTAGTTTAGTCCCTACCCATGCCCAATTTCTCCCGAACTCTACATTTAAGCTACCAACTTTTGATGGGTCATAACTCCTAATGCATGTTTCCTCAAAAATTGATATGAGCATGATGTAGTATGTCTAAACTCATGGGATGAATTATTGGGCTGTTTCCACCTATTTTACTCAATATTTGATGAATTAATTCTTAAAAGCTCATGTCCCCAAATCATGGGGTTTATAGTGTAACTCATTGCTATGGTGATTTTTCAAGAATGATATATGAACTCTTAAATTTAAGCATGTTATCAATTACTCATGTTATTATGATCACGTTTCCTATAAATTTAAGTATTTCAAGTATGTTTGAAATTTTGGGCAATTCCCACATGTCGCTTGTGGTTTATAAACTATGATTCTTGGCCGACTCACGGGCCCAAATTCCATGGCTAGGATTACGAATTTGCAAGCATGATATAATTCTCATAATCTAACTAGCCATGCATGTCCTGTATGAATTTCTATGAGCACGTTGCATGTTTTGGGAGTAGTACTTAACACCGAGTAGGTTCGGGGCCTAGGTTACGCCCCAAACCTAAGAACTACGTGCCAGCGTAGGATCATGTTTGGGACCACCTCCTCAGTGATTGTCCCCTATGCCTTACAGGGCCTTCATGAGTGATATCATGCCTTCATGGTTCATACCCTTTGAAAGGTATGAACGGCCTCCCGACTAGGCGTACAAGTAGGACTTCATGTGTGCTCATGTGTTGTATGTCGGTTATAGAAATCTCCCATTGTTCCTCATGATTTTGAAATATGCATGATTATGTTCTTTTGGCTCATGTTATTATTTATGAAATGTATTCCACGCATGTTATGACTTTGATGAGTTTATGAATATTTTTTGAAATATTGAGCCTTACAATGTACTTATGGTTTCAGTTTTATGATCATGATGTCCTCACTCCTATAACTTTTATGTTGTTAAGCATTGTTCTGCATACCTTACATACTCAGTACTTTCCAAGTACTGATCCATATATTTTCAAGATGTGGTTCACGGCTAATCTGCGTCCCTAGTACGTGCTCAATTTCGCTAAATCTCCAGCTGTGAGTCCTCATGGTCCGAGGGCTTCATGTTTGGACATGTTAAATTATCTTATATTTCCATAATGTTTGGGTTAGTTGGGGTCTTGTCCCTTTAACCCGTCTTTTTATGATTAGAGGCTTTCAGACTTATGTTTAGTATTTTGTCATTGATGGATGTATTTTGGTTTGTCATTCCTTACAATTCATGATACATTTTCCAGTAAGCTTATGATTGATAAGTTAAGTCTTCCCCCTTTTGTGAATGAACTAGTATTGTGCTCATTCCATGGGTTGGCTTGCAGTCTCTCGGGGCTCCTTGTCCCGTGTCTACGATCCGGGTATACTCTCGGGTTGTGATAAGTTAGTTGGGGTCTTGTTCCATCAACTCATCCAAATTAGAGGTTTTTCAAACTTATGTATGTGTTATCTTTGAATGCTTATTCTGATGTCATGTTGAGTTATACTTCCGCTGAGTGATGCTTATTCTGATGTCATGTTGAGTTATACTTCCGCTGAGTGATGCTTATTCTGATGTCATGTTGAGTTAGAATTATGTTGAGTTATATTGATGTTTTCTTCAATTTATTGAATGAGTTAGATGCATGCTTATGCCATGAGTCGACTTGGGGTCACTCGGGGTCCCTTGACCCATGTCTATGATCCGGGCCTCCGTTCAGGTCGTGACAGGTCCGCTCACGCGTTATCATCTTAGCTCTTTTACCATTTTCGTTTTGCAAGATTGTCAAAATGTGAATTCTTGGAACTCCTTAACTTAGCACCATGTTTTTCAAAATAACTTAGGAATGTGAGGAAGTGGATTTAGAATTTGAGACTTGGAGCTTTTTAGCTTAGACATTCACAAGAAATTCTCTAAGGATTGTCGCATAGGTAAATAAAAACTTATGGCTGCAATTTAGATAATTCTAGAATAACTTACACAACTTTTGTGCTAACAGTGGAGCCTAAGAAAGAATAACATTATTATAAGCATCTTTGAAGTTTTTAGGATTAACCTTTTAAGACTTGGAGGATAATTCAATACTTAAAATAATTAACTTAACACAATCGTTTAACAATATTAGAACTTCTTTTTAACTAGAGTTACTATTTCATAGGTTTTCCACTCTAATCAATTCATAAAAGGCATTAGTTAATATTTTTAGTATGTCATCTTACCACATAACGTACTTAACAGCTTTGTTCCTAACTTCTTACTGGGCATTTCAAGAACATATCGTTCATCTTACTAATTATTTAGTTACTTAACATGTTCACTGTCAGGTGTATTACCATTTTAAGTTGACATCCTTTAGTTCTAGTTATCTTACTCATCTTGAATTCCGTTCTAATTACAATATTTCATTCTATGCATGAACCTTTACGCTCGTATTAAATATTTCATTAAACTCTATATGCACTTACTGTATTATTTGTCACCATCCTTATTCCTTATATCATATCTTCTTTATGCTTACATCACTCGAAGGCCATTGAAATCATTTATGGACCCAAAGTACGTGATTTATGTATTACCTTAAAAGGTTTCGTATTCACTTTATCTTTCCTTTGTTACTAATGCCTTAAGTTTTACACTTGGATTAGCTTCCTCATACATATACAACTTTCAAGGAACATGTAACGTGTGTACTTAATTCTTTAGCGACTCTCGGGAAATTTAGATAGAACAATAGTTCTAATAAACTTATAGTGACCTTCTAAAGGAAATTCTTTCCTCCATAGCGTGTAACTTGACTGTAAGTATAAACATACATACATATATTCTTATTTCCATATAACCAGCTAACATTATGATACCATGTATAACCTTCCCATAAAGCCAGTTCCATAGACATATCGATAGTTAACACATTCGAGTTCTATTTTTGAAGTTCAACGTATCGGTTGGTTCGGAAACTCGTTAACTAACTAGTTGAATTAAGGGAGAGGGATTGGGGAACTTCCATTTCACCTGATGTAAATTAAATCATTTGTATAAAATGGTGGACAACTATCGTAAGGAAATCCATTTCATCACCCTCATTTGTCCTTGTTTAGCTTAAAACTATTTTATAGTGTTAAGTTCGTTTGAATGTTATCATCTTGCCCTTTTTACCAATTTCACTTACCAACCAGAATATTAAACACATTTGACAGCATATATATATAACAAATGTAAAGGACCAGCTCACAATGACCATGGTGCGGGGTATCTAAACTCAATGTAAAATTACTACCATAACCATAAATAACACCCATTGTACTTAACATTCATTCACTTACAACACTTTCAACTCTTCCAGCTTGTTGTATAGCATTTTGACATTTTGACAGAATCATATATGCCTTTATAGGAGTTCAAAAATGTAGGGAGATTGCCCCTTTTAACTACAATTTATATAACACCTCATATCCTGAAGTGGCTTCTTGTAGCAAAAGATCAAATTTTTCAGACCTGGTGCATGGTTGGCGGAGGAAGTGACGTCTCTTCAGGTGAGTGACGACTGTCACTTGGGGTGTCACCTCTTTGACAGTGAAGTTGACGACTGTCAGGCAGGCAACGAACCATCAATTACCCCGTCAAGGTCAGATTCCACTGCTTTGAGGGTGACAGAGGACCTGACGGACCATCAAGTGAGTGATGTCCCGTAACTTCAACTATTATTTGGGTCAATTTTTTTGGCCCCTCTACTTAAGGAAATGGGGGAGACGACAAACTGTCAGGCTGGTGATGGCCCATCACTTTGGCTGTCAAACGTACAATGGGACCAAAATTGCAATTCCCCTGTATGTTTTCCTAAAGGTATTTTCATATCTTCCCACTCTTCTAAGTCCTAAACTATGTCGTATTGGGGAAGTTTAGTTACTCTCTCAAGTCCAAGATAGGGTTCTCTTCCAAGTGCTGCCATTTCAAGGTCCTAGTTAGAGATCCTTCTTCTCCAGGTATGTAGGACTTCAACAAGGGTTTTCTTCCACCCTTGTGTCCCAAGATTCTTAGGAAACCTAAATTGTAATTTTCTCTAGAAACCATAACTTAGGGCTTTTCTTCTAATTGTTGAAATTCCCTATCTCATCTATGATTTCATCTTTCATGCTTATAATTATTATGTATCCGTCATAATATTTCCAGCTGTACAATAACTTTACCATGATCTCGAATTTGACATGATTATTCATAGAATTTATTCATGAACTTGTAATATCTTAAGTTAGCATGAATTGTTAGGTATACATGATTTTCTCAAAGAATTATGCATTTATGTTGTATAGTAATCTCAGCATTTTCAGCATACCCAATAGCAGTAAAACTACTAGAAATCGGTGAATACGGTGTCATTAGAAATAACAACAACTTTATCAATTTAACAAGTCCTTAGACTCTCAGGACACTTCCAGATAAGTAGTTCTTACTTAGTCTTAGGACATTGATTTCCAGCTACTAGTGCAGTGGTTTATAGTTATGTCTTCAGTTGGGAGTAGTACTTAGCACCAAGTGGGCCGAGATTTCAATGCACCCAGGTTCCCAGAACTACGTGCCACCGTAGTTCTTTAGACTGAATGAGCCTCAATTTAGTGATCATAGATACATGCATTTATACCCTAGCAAGGTATATTGGGTCCTATCGATAGGGCATATACATCGAACTCCATCTCTAGCTTGCATGACTATATGCCAGTTAATAGGCTCTCCCACAGTACAGTACTGTCATAGTCCTCATTCTAGTACAGTCTTACATATTTCAGGATATGTATATAACGCTAAATCAATTTATCAATCCTTACAACATTTTCAAATTTTCAAACTATTTTCAATACCTATGATTTTAGATAGGGCCATTACATTCTTTTCAGTATCACTTACAGTTTTATCAGCATACTTATCTTATAATTGCGTACTCTCGCATACCCAGTACATTCAAAGTACTATTATACTTCCTATGTTATATTATTTTATGATATAGGTTCAGGTACTCCAGTGCAACATTACAGTTAGACTCGCTCCAGCATTTGCCAGCAGCTGTAAGTGGTGAGTCCTCATCTTTCAAGGTCTGGATCTATTTTCTTTTATTCAGCTACCTTGTTTTAGTTACAGACTTTGAAGTTCGTTGGGGACTTGTCCAGGAAGCTCATCAGTAGTAGAGGCTTTCAGACAGAGTATTAGTGTCTTTATTTATGACTCAGAGTATATCTAAACGTTTTAGTTTTCAGTTTATTTCAGCATTTATTTGTGAAATGTTCTGCAATTCAGTTAGCTTCCACTTAGTTCTACATTTAATTTTGATCATGTTAGTAATATGTTATGCCATGTGTTATCATGGGGTCACTTGTGGCTCTAGGCACCGTGTCACGTCCAGGGAGTAGACTCAGATCGTGAAAAATTTGATATTAGAGTATTAAGTTTAGAGTGTCCTAGAGTATGTAAAAGCCATGTCAAGTAGATTCTTATTCATGGATGTGAAGCGCGCCACACTTACGAGGAAGAGGTTACAAGTCATTCTTCTTTCATTATTCTTATCATGCGATAGAGTGTGAAACTCTAAAAAATATCCTTCTTACTCGTGCTTTGTACGTGTACAGTGTCGCGCCCCATTTTTCTCGCGAAAAGCGGGATTCAACATATGACCACTCTTGAAGGATTGAAAAAGATGAAGAGTTTCCACCTAACAAATTAAGGTGTTAGGGCACCATACTAAGCTAAGAGTCTTTTTAAACTAGTCTAGGTTGCCAGAGTCAGGTAAGGGTTCACGTTACCTTAAAAGAAAGGTGTTAAGCACCTTTTGAGGTTCACAAATATGGGTCCCTTCCAGATTCGTTAATTATATGGGGTTGACTAGTGACCAAGAAATGAATTGATTTTAACTTAATTTATTTAAATTTTAAAAATGCAAAGATTATGTAAATAAAAAAAAGAACTTTTAGACAAGCGAGAAGAAAGAAATTTGATACAATATATATTTAAAGACTATTATTATTTTTCTTAAATTATTACAATGTACAATCAATTAATAAAATTAAACAAGATTTAATAAAAAAATTATGTAATAGTAATTAAGGAAGTGTGGAGACAAAGAAGGTAGGCAAGAAGATAATTTGAATAAAATATGAGACATTACAAATTCGTTAATGCATACTGTAAAGTCATCGACGAAATAAATACAAGAAGACATAATAAACAAATAAATAAAATTTAAAAATATGGGAACGAACCTCGAAGATTCACCTATGTATCCCTGAAAGAAGTCAGGCCAGACGTAGTTCTGCACTTAAAAGGGGGGGGGGNTTAAGTCTAAAGGGATCACCCCGTGCACCTAAAATAATACTTCGCAACTATTTAGATTTCCCGTATTATTCAGCGGGCACAGACTATCATGTCCCACTACCCACCTAATTAGTTAATTGTTAATCCTAAAGAGTTCTAAACAAGGAAATAAAAACTAACACCCTAGCATTTGCCTACCCGTCTCAAACTTAATGTCGAGGAGACGATGGATAGCTATTTGGATTTGGGGTCTAGAGTTCTTTGGGCTATTAAAGCGGTTAATCATCAAGCAAACAAACAATAATTATAAGGATCAATTAGTAAATAAATGTTTCAAATAGGTCCCCCTTAAAATGATTTTCTAAAAAAAAAACATTATGGTGTACGATTTTCTGACAAAAAATTACATCACGTTATTCCCAAATGCAAATTCATCAATTACATGTGAAATTTATGAGGCAGGAACAAATTTTTAACAGACAGATTTTTAACAGACTTAGCATGTTGCAACATAATAAAATACGCTTGCAAGTAAACATCGAATAAGTCCCTATAGACATGATTTCTAATCAAAATAATTGAGTTCGCAGTATTCTTATAGGCAGGGTCCCTAAGATTTAAACATAAGATATATTTCAGATTAAATTGTAAATTCCTATAAGTGTGATTTCTATTGCAAGATTCACATATCACAAATATATTCCTCTTAGACAAAATTTATTAGCACAGGTACATGCAAGATATTTTAACGTGATGAACCCTATAGTCATGATTTCTAATGCATGCATACATATAATGAATTATGAATAATATATATGAGAGGAGACGGGTTACAGGATTTATCATTAGTTTCCTATATGCCTGCATCTAAAATATTGCATTAGAATCATTTGAGCGTACTGTAATTAGTCAATCATGAAATAACAAAGATATTTGAGAATACCAACACAATACAAAAGCAGAAATATTAAACATGCTTAAATAAATAACATTAATTACAAATCCTATATGTCTATCTTCAAATTAATTGCTTCAACGTTTCCAAAACTTCCTACATTGATTAATAAACAAGTTTTCACCTTATTATCAGATTAATTCCATAAGCAGATTATTGACTATCAAGATATAGCAAATTTTCAGCACTAAAATATGGTTTTGGTATTAAAATTGTAATACCTTGAAAGTGCCTAGGAGTAGACCCGAGATTTAAAAGTGGAAACACTGCTGAAATAGGGAAAATATCATAGAATAGGTGACCTAACGACTCGTGGTATCAAACCACGGGTCATGTTATGCAGTCGTGGTGTGGGGAATTTCTGGTGGCAATGGAGACAACGGGAAATGCAACGACTCGTTGCTTGGAACAATGAGTCGTTATTGGTAGTCATAGGAGAGGATGGGTTTAGAAAGTGAGGATACCACGGGTCGTCCAACGACTTGTGGTGAGAAGTGACTACCCATAGTTTCCGATCGTTGTTTCATTGCCAAGATTTCCAGTGCATTTAACGGATCAAGATCACGACTCATTTGAAGCAACCACGAGTTGTGGTGAGGCTCGTAGTCAGGAGGTTTAGATTTTTTGAAGGGGCAGACAATGGTCGATGTAACAACCCGTTGGTCCAAAGGACAAGTCATCTTGTCCATACGTGGTTAAGTTCTAGAGGCTAGTCTCAGTAGTGCAAAAGACAGGCCATACAACGGGTCGTCGTTCCTTCCAACGACACGTTGGTTCCACCCGTTGGACCGATATAGACAGTTTTTAGGGAAGATTCATTAATGACATTTTCATCTTTTCCATTCTATGAGACCCTAAACTACATTGTTTTCGCCTAGGAAAGGTGGGTTTTCGAGGATTAATTTATTCTAAGTCCTCATTCATGCATGAAAAAGTATAGAGAGGTGATCATAGAGTGATTCAAGGATCCTCTCTTCAAATCCTACCAATTCCTTCTTGGGAATTCAAGGGAGATTAACAATCAGTTGTTTTCAGGTATGTAAGGATATCAATGGATGTTTCCTTTCATACCCATGTCCATTCTCTACGATATCATGAAAATTCTATAAAAAAATTTATGGGGTTTTGAAGTTGATTTATATAAAAATCTAATGATTGTTAATGGGCTTTGTGATTTTTGAATCTAATCATATTCTAAGGGTTTTTGATCAACTTTTATGATTTAAAATTATTTATAATGTTATCAATTTTTATTTCTTTTGAATTTAGTCTAATTATGCATGACCCATGATTAATTAATTTATGATCTATTTTTTCATTAATGATACTTATGAGCCCAACATGAATTATGATATAAAATGTTGATTTAATCAATTAGTCATCATGATTTATGAATTTCAAGCTATATGCATGATCTAAAAGTATGTATGAATCTTATGATTTATGAATTATGTTTTGGATGACTCATAGGCCTTGATTCATGGATAGTTCACGTATGTACAAGTATGGTTATAATTATCATTATTTAACTATCCCATGAATTCATGTATGTTATACTATGAGCACTATATATGTTTTGGGAGTAGTATCGAACAACGAGTAGGTTCGTGGCTCAGGTTAAGCCCCGAATCTCATAAACTACGTGCCATCGTAGGTATATTGGGACCTCCTTTGTGACTGTCCCCGGCCCAATTGGCCCTTTACATGGTGATATCATGACCTTCATGGTTCTATCCTTGGCAAGGTATGAACGGCCTCCCAACTAGGTTTAAAAGTGGGATTTCGTGTGTGCTCATATGGGGTATGTCGGTTAAGAGAATCTCCCACTGTTCCTCAAGATTTATGCATGTTTATTTATGTATTTTGACTCAAGTCATGTTAAGTAAAGTTTTCTCCTATGATTATGACTATGTTGTATTACTAATGTTTTGAAAACCCTGAGTCTTATGGTAAGTTATGATGTTTACGATATGAGCATGATGCCTTAGTTTTTTAATCATTTATGAGTTTTATATATTTAAATGTCCGTTTTACTTATCTTGAATACTCGTTACATTCCACGTACTGATCGTATAAATTCTATGTTGTATTATTTCATTATACAGGACCCAGTTCCCAGGCTCACCCGCATCCCTAGATCGACTTAGAGTTTTCTTTCAGCGTATTGGTGAGTCCTCATGTTCCAAGGGCTATTTGATAGACATTTTTCTACATTATGTTTCAGTACATGTTTGGGTTAGTTGGGGGTGTTGTCCCCTCAACCCATCATCGTATTAGAGGCTTTTAGACGAAGTATAGAATTCATCTTATGTATGTCTAAGTGATTCTGCCAGTTTGTTATGTCATGATTTGATATGTTCCCAATGTGCTTTATGTTAAGTCTTCCGCTCATGTGAACGAATTAGATGTATGCTCATGCCATAGGTCGACTTGAGGTCTCTCCGGGCTCCTAGTCCCATGTTACGATCCGGATCTACGTTCGGGTTGTGACAAACTTAGTATCAAAGCCATAGGTTTGAAGTGTCTTAGGGTTTCTGAAAGTCATGTTAAGTAGAGTCTTTTTCATGGGTTTGAAGCGTGCCACACTTATGAAGAAGAGGCTACAAGACGTTTAGGAAATGTTCCCTTCTTTCATGATCTATAGTGTACGATGAAAGTCCTTTACCCTTCTAATTGGTGCTATTCGCGTTTGCAGAATCATGCCTCCAAGATGAGTGAACGCAGAAGAAATGGTAATGGAAATGATCATAAGGGTGCCAATGGTGATGAGCATCAGCCATACCCACCCATTCACGAGGAGAATGCACCAGAGCCAGATTCCCACGCTAAGTTTAGGGCAGCGATTCAGATGCTGGCATAGGCCATGGCTGCCTAGGTTCACAATCATATAGTTGCACATTATCCTTAGAATGGAAATGCGGCGGCGGCTATGATTCAATATGTTCCCCATATGCTTTATGTTAAGTCTTTCGCTCATGTGAATGAATTAGATGTATGCTCATGCCATGGGTCAACTTGGGGTCTCTCGGGGCTCCTAGTCCAATGTTACGATCTGGGTCTACGTTCAGGTTGGGAAAAAAAATCATTTAATCTTATAGGAATGTTTTCTATCCTATAGGCATGGTATCTAATAAGCGCGGAATCAGTTAAATACTTTATTCAGGGTTAAGGTAAGGAACGAAAAGACAAACAAATCCACACATATTCCCCGCCCCCCGTAAAACCCCTTTCCACTATTTATAGTTTTTATATACATTTTACAACTTATAACAACAACAACAACAACCCAGTAAAATCCCATCAAGTGGGGTATGGAAAGGATAGATTTTATGCAAACCTTACCACTACCTTAGAGGTAGAGAGGCTGTTTTCGGGAGACCCTCGGCTTTAAGAGAAACAACGTAATAACAGCACAGGAGACAACATACAATAACAACAACAACTAGTGCTCACACCGAAGCACCCAACAACAATACACTAAACAATAAACTAGTAGCATCCGGTAGGAATAAACAACGGAAGACAGGAGTTATAAGAGAAAAATTAGGCTACCCTTGAGAACGAGAAAGTTGGGCAACACACAACTCCCTACTATCCTGCTATCCTAATCCGAGTACCCCATACTTTCCTATCTAAGGTCAAGTCCTCTGTAAGCTGAAGCTGAGCCATATCCCTTCTAATCACCTCATCCCATTGATTTTTTCGGTCTACCTCTACCTCTCCTAAAATCATTCATGGACAATCACTCGCACCTCCGCATTGGGGCACTTGGACACCTCCTCTTCACATTCTCAAACCACCTCAGTCTTGCCTCACGCATCTTGTACTCCACCCCAGCCACTCCCACCTTGGCCCGGATATTTACATTTCTAATCCTATCACTCCTAGTGTGCCTGCACATCCACCTTAACATCCTCAATTCTACAACCTTCATCTTCTGTACATGAGAGTTCTTAACGGGCCAATACTCCGCCCCATACAACATAGTCGTCTAACCACCACTCTATAAAACTTGCCTTTAAGTTTTGTTGGCACCTTCTTATCACACAGAACTCCAGAAGCAAGCCTCCATTTCATCCATCCTGCACCTATACGGTGAGAAATATCCTCGTTAATCTCTCCACTCTTTTGGATAATAGATCCAAGGTACGTGAAACTTTCTCTCTTTTGGATGACTTGAGTACCCAACATCGCTACCTCATCCTCCCTGGGCAATTCATCACTAAACCTACGCTTTAAATACTCTATATTGGTCCTGCTCAACCTAAAGCCTTTAGACTCTAGGGCTTGTCGCCAAACCTCCAACTTAACGTTTATGCCTCCACGAGTCTCGTCAATCAGAACTATGTCATCCGCAAATAACATACACAAAGGCACCTCCGCTTTAATCCCACGTGTCAAAGTATCCATTACAAAGACAAATAAAAATGAGCAAGTGTTGATCCCTGGTGCAACCCCATCCTAATTGGGAAATGTTCCGAGTCTCCTCCCACCGTCCTGTCACGCCCCGCCTGGGAGGCATGAATGGCACCTGGTGCCTTACTAAGACTTGGACTGCTGGACTACTGAGCCTAAGCACTTCTGGTGCTAGACTGGCTCTAACCTTGGATTCATAGAATCAACGGGCTAAATAATGGCTGTAAATGCAGCCTCTGGCCGACTACGCCTATAGCCTCCTATAAGAAAACAACATCTGACCAGAACCACAAGAGTAAAAAGGAACCTATGCGGGCCAACAAGTCCATCATGCTGACTAGTTTCACTAAAAAGCTGAACTAAATGCTTAACTTCTCTGTGACCGACAAGGTCACCAACTATCAACTATACAAGGCCCCACAC
>JACEIK010005393.1:0-14289 GCA_018107945.1 Datura stramonium | reverse complement strand
TAACATTTAAGTTAAATTATATATTTTAAAATAAAAGCTTGTTTAATTAACACTATGTGTGCATATACGTTAATATGCAATATACTATATAATGTGTAATTATATAACATTAGAAAATTAACAAGTTGAAACTTGAAACATAAATAAACATTTTAAAATTGTAATTCGGAATAATTATGCTAGGGCTTAAGAATTATGATGATTAATTATTAAAATATTATGGATGCGAACTAAATAGTTACATAAAAGAGGTAATTTTAAAAAATATATATACATATATAAAAAACGCAGCTTAGACGGGGCATAGGGAGGTCAAAAATTGGGTGTCAACATACAGGAAATGCCTCCCAAATGTGTTAATGAAAGTACGAATGAGAATGCGAAGCAGCAAGCCCCGCCAGTTCTAATAGCCCCTCAGGACCAGCAGGAGTCACATGCCAAATTCTGGGCTGCATTTCAGCTACTCGCCCAGGCTGTGACCAACCGGTCAACCAAAAGGCCATTGTACCTGCTAATATAAATGGAACTACAACTGTGGCTAGAGTTTGAGATTTCACTTGGATAAATCCCCAGAGAGCATATTTGGCCGCCTATTAGCTGAAGGGAATGGCTTAGATACGGTATTGTCAATGGAAAAAAAGGAGATAGGATGGAGCAGGTCCAGCGGAGTGGGATGAATTCGTAACTATATTTCTGGATAGATTATTTCCCCGTGAGTTGAGGGAAACGAAGGTAGAGGAGTTCATCAAGCTGAAGAATAATTCCATGACAGTTCAGGAGTATGTGTTGAAGTTCACTCAGCTGTCCAGATATGCTCTAGATATTGTTCTTGAGCCTAGGTCTAGGATGAGCAAGTTTGTTTCTAGTGTTTCAAACTTTGTAGTTAAGGAGTGCAAAACTGTTATTCTCATTAATTACATGGACATATCTAGACTTATAATAGATGCACAACAGTTGGAGGCAGAGAAATTAAAAGAAATAGAAAGGGAGAGTAAGTGGGTGAGGACCGATCAGTTTGATTATTCATAGTAGAGATCAGGAGGTGGTAGTCACCCATAGCAGTAGTAGAGACCCCCAGTACCCTCTTCAGCTAGTGCTCCTTTGTCCAAGCCCTGTAAGGATCGAAAGTATGGAGCATCAGGCTCTTAGTCTCATAGCCATATCTCCAATAGCCGCACTTTCCTGTTTGGTAAAAACCATCTTGGTGAGTGACTCTTAGGCAAAAAGGGTTGCTTTGTTTGTAGCCAGCTTAGTCACAGGTTGAGGGATAGCCAGTCATCCAGATGGAGGAAGGCCCAATCTACTACATCAGCAGCTCTAATAGGTCGCCCAGGCCTACAGGGGACTACTTTAGGTGCAGGTGGTGGTCAATGCCGGAACTGCTTGTATGCTCAATCGTTACGTCAGGACCAAGAGAAGTCACCTGGCGTAGTTACGAGTATGTTATGTCTCTTTAATATTGATGTCTATGCTTTACTAGACGTAGGAGCCACACTTTCCTTCATGACCCTTTTTGTGGCAGTTCAGTTAGATGTTAGTCCAAAAGTTCTGTCAGAACTATTCCCAGTCTCTACCCCTTTCGGTGAGTCAATCATAGCCAGTCAGATATACAGAAATTTCCTGGCCATGGTTTTATAGAAAGCCACCACAGTTGATCTAGTAGAGTTAGTTATAATCTATTTTGACCTTATTCCTGGTATGGTTTGGTTACACTGTTGTTATTCCTTAGTCGACTACAAAACCTGGGTCGTTAAGTTTCACTTACCTAATGAATCGATCCTCGAATGGAAGGTAGTACTTCAGTTCCTAAGAGTTAGTTTATTTCCTACCTTAAAGCTAGAAAGATAATTTTGAATGGATATATCTACCACCTAGTTCGAGTTAGGGATTCTACTCCAAATCCCCAACTCTTCAGTCAATTCCAGTTGTCAGTGAGTTTCTAGATGTGTTTCCTGAGGATCTTTGTGGAGTCCCTCCTGAGTGAGAAATTGACTTCGGCATAGACCTTCTTCCAGAAACCCAGCCTATCTTAATTCCTCCTTATAGAATGGAACCAACTAAGGTTAAGGAGTTGAAAGAATAGCTGAGTGATCTTTTAGACAAAGGCTTCGTTAGGTCCAAATAGTCCGCGTAGGGTACCCCAGTTTTATTTATGCGAAAAAAGGATGGTACACTAAGAATGTGCATTGACTACCATCACTTGAACAAGGTCACAATCAATACTAAGTATCCCATCCCCACGATGGATGACTTGTTCAACCAACTTAAGGGTGCTAGCTATTTTTGAATGATAGACCTCAAAGCAGGCTATCATCAGCTCAGTGTAAGAGAATTTGACATTCCGAAGATAGACTTCAGAACTCAGTATGGTCACTATGAATTTGTTGTTATTTCTTTTAGACTAACAAATGCTCCTGAAGCTTTTATGGACTTGATGAACAAGGTGTTCAAGCAGTACCTGGATATGTTCGTCATCATCTTCATAGATGACATTCTTGTCTATTCCAAGAATGAGGAGGAATGTGCAGAAGACCTAAGGATAGTTTTACAGACTCTAAGAGACCACCAGTTATTTGCTAAGTTCATCAAGTATGAATTCTGGATGAAATTGGTGACATTTCTTAGTCATTTAATCTCCAATGAGGGTATTCAGGTAGATCCTCAAAAGATAGTAGTCATTAAGAACTGGCTAAGACCCACTTCTCTGTCAGAAATTAGGAGTTTCTTGGGCGTAGCTAGTTATTGTAGTCAGTTTGTGGAAGGACTCTCCTCTATTGCCTCCCAATGACCATGCTGACTCAAAAGAAGGTGAAGTTCCAATGGTCTGAGGCATGTGAGAAGAGTTTTTAGGAGTTAAAGACACAACTCACTACAACCCCAATTTTGACTTTACCAGAAGGTTCAGATAGGTTTGTGATTTACTGTGACGCCTCCAAAATTGGTTGTTATGTATTAATGCAACATGGTAAAGTTGTAGATTATGCTTCCAGACAGATCAAGGATCATGAGAAGAACTATTCGGCTCACAATCTAGAGCTGGCAGCGGTAGTATATTCCTTGAAGATTTGGAGGAACTATAGTATGTGTTTAGTCAGAAGGACCTGAATCTTTGTTAGAGAAGGTGATTGGAGCTGCTGAAACATTATGACATGAGTGTTATGTATCACCGCAGTAAATACAATGTGGTAGCCGATGTCCTGATGATAGGTAGTGTTGCTCATGTTGAGGATGATAAGAAGGAGCTGGTTAAAGATATTCACAGGTTCGCCCGGTTAGGAGTTCGCTTGGTTGACTCAACAGAAGGTGGAGTCGTAGTCCAGAATGGGTTAGAATCCTCTCTTATGGTGGAGGTTAAGGCAAGGAAATATGATGAACAAATATTACTTAAGATAATGGAAGTAGTCCTAAGGAAATAGGTAGAAGCATTCTCCAAAGGGGTTGATGGTATGCTCCGTTACCACTGCAGGTTGTGTGTTCCAAATGTAGATGAATTAAGGTAGAGGATACTAATAAAATCTCACAGCTCTAGGTATTTTATCAATTTAAGTGCCACCAAAACATATTGTGATCTATGGGAAATGTATTGGTGGAATGGCATGAAGAAGGACATTGCAGAATTTGTGACTAAGAGTCCAAAATGCCAGCAAGTGAAGGTTGAACACGAGAGACTGGGAGGTATGACCTAGGACATTAGCATCCCTACTTGGAAGTAGGAAGATATCAACATGGATTTCATTATAGGTATACCTCGTATGCAGAGATAGTATGATCTGATTTGGGTGGTTGTAGACCAAATGACTAAGGTAGCACTTTTCCTACTAGTTAAGACCATAAATTCAGCAGAGGATTATGTTAGGTTGTACATATGAGAGTTGATCAGATTGCACGGGGTCTCTTTGTCTATCATTTCAGATAGGGGTACTCAGTTCACCTCATACTTTTGGAAGTCATTTTGAAAAGGGCTTGGTACTCAAATTAATCTCAACAAAGCTTTCCATCCACAAAGAGATGTCTAGGGTGAGCGAACCATCTGAACTCTAGAAAGCATGTTGAGGGGTTGCACGATTGGTTTCAAGTGCAGTTGGGATGATCACCTACCTCTCATTGAGTTAGCATTAACAACAGCTACTACTCAGGAATTCAGATGGCCTATTCGAGGCACTATATGGTAGGAGGTGTAGGTCTCCTATAGGGTGGTTTGAGGTTGGTGAAGCTACCTTGATAGGGCCTGATTTAGTTCATGAGGCTAAGGAGAAAGTTCAGCTTATCAGGGAAGGGTTGAAAACAACTTAAAGTCACCATAAATTGTATGCAGATGTGAGGACAAGAGAGCTTCAATTTGTTGTGGATGATTGGGCATATCTGAAAATTTCACCCATGAAAGCGGTGATGAGCTTTGGGAAGAAAAGAAAAATCAGTCGTAGATATGTTTGTCCTTACAGGATTCTAAGGCACTTTGGCAATGTGGCCTAGGAGTTGGATCTGCCTACGGAGTTAGAACTGGTGCACCCAGTCTTTTATGTGTCTCAGCTAAAGAACTTCATTGGTGACCTCAGCTCAATTATACCATTGGAAATTCTAGGAGTGAAAGATAGTCTCACTTATGAAGAGGTCCCAGTTATGATTCTCGACTGTCAGGTTCATAAGTCGCGGAATAAGGAAGTCACCTTAGTGAAAGTATTTGGAGGAATCAGCTCGTAGAGGGATCTACTTAGGAAGCTGAAGTAGCCATAGTGGTTAAGTACCATCATCCTTTCCTTTCCATATTAGCTTCAACATCAGGTACTAAATACTTCCTTAGCATTCTATTCGGATTCATGTCAGTTTCATGTCTCTTAGTTCCTTTCATGTCCTAGCATATATGTGTGGTTCATTAATTCAGTTCAGTCATGTGTTTCATGTTTGGAATCAGTCACTCCTTCAGTACTTAGTCTATAACTTTCACTTTCGGGATTGCAGCTCATTCCCTATCTGCTCAGCCTAGTTAGTCTTTATTCGAGGATGAATGTTCCTAAAGGGGACATATTGTAACATCTCAGATACCGAAGTGGCTTCTTGTAGCAAAAGATCATATGTTTCAGACCTGGTTCATGGGTGATGGAGGAAGTGACGTCCCGTCAGGTGAGTGATGACCGTCACTCAGAGTGTCACCCCTTTGATGGTGAAGTTGATAGTCATCAGTCAGGTGACAGACCATCACTTACACCGTCAAGGTCAGGTTCCCCTACTCTAAGGGTGACAGAGGACCTGATGGACCATCAAGTAAGTGATGGCCCATCACTTCGACCATTATTTAGGTAATGTTTTTAGGTCCTTTTTCTTAAGGGTGATGGTGGAGATGAAAGACTGTCAGGCTGGTGACGGCCTCTCACTTTGGCTGTCAGACATACAATGGGATAAAAATCACAGTTTTCCTATATGTTTTCTCAGGGGTAATGTTGTATCTTCCCACTCTTCTAAGTCATAAACTATGTCGTATTGGAGTATTTTGTAAGGGAATTTTGGGAATTAGTTGATCATTCCCTCTCATTCTCCCCAAAACTCTCAAGAACAGACCGTAGAAGTTCAAAAGCTCTATCAAGTCCAAGATAGGGTTCTCCTCAAAGTGCTTCCATTTCAAGGTCCTAATTAGAGATCCTTCTTCTCTGGGTATGTGGGACTTCAACAAGGATTTTCTTCCACCTTTGTGTCGCAAGATTCTTAGGAGCCCTAGTTTGTAATTTTCTCTAGAAACCTTGACTTAGGGCTTTTCTTCTAATTGTTGAATTTCCCTATCTCCTCTATTATTTCATGCTTTCATGCTTATAATTATTATGTATCCACGATAGCATTTCTAGCAATACAGTATCTTTACCATGATCTTGAATTTGACATGATTTTTCATATAATTTATTCATGAACTATAAATATCTTAAGTTAGCATGAATTGTCAAGTATACATGATTTTCTCAAAGAATTATGCATTTATACTATATAATAATCTCAGCATTTTTAGCATACCCAGTAGCAATAGAAATTCCAGAAATCAGTGAATACAATGTCATTAGAAATAAGAACAATGTTATCAATTTAATAGGTGTCACGACCCGAGATGGGACTCCGGGCCGAGACACGGGACCTAGAACCACGAGTGGATCCAAGTTGACCCATGGAATGAACATAACAACTAAAGAACATCCATCAAAGTGGCAATTGATAACTTTAACACGGATAAGTGGAAGTCTTAATAACATAAAGATCATAAACGGAGTCAACACTCGATAAAGCTGAAAGTCTACATAATGTATGATAAGCCTCTAAACTGTCTGATGAGTTGATGGGAGAACACCCCTAACTAGCTCTCTAAAGTATGAAACTGAAAAAGAATAATCCAACACTAAATTAAATGTCCTCGGAAGATGAGGATTCTCCAATGATGGGAACTGAGGTAAACTACGGGGGAGCTGGATTAATGGTGCAACTGAGTCTAACCACTAGGACTTGTATCATGAAATGATATAGCACAGAGTATGTGGTCAGTACTGGGTATGTAAGGTATGTAAAACATGTTGAGTAAATGTTAATCGAAAATCATGCATATAAATATAAATCAGTATCTCATCTGAGTAAGGACTGGATGTTGAAATCTGAACCTGAAACAGATATATAGTCATAAGCTGAATATCATATTTGAATAGAATGACCGAAGGTTCAAAATAGAAATTATATTATTTGTCATAGCTGAAATCATAAGTAAAAGCTCATAAACTAATCATTAGCTCAAACCTGTTGTAATACATAATATCATAAGTCATGAAAATGAATAACTGAAATCAAGAGGAACAACGAGAGACTCTTCATAACCGACACCATCACGATAGAGCGTATGTGATGCCCCAACTATCACACTCAAGTAGGTAGAGTCCTCTAAAACCTTGCCAGTGCTAAGGATGATACAATGAAATCGACATCAAGTTGAGGCCCCTTGCGAGTAGGGAAAACTCTCAAAGGAGATCCCAATATAAAAATATACCTTCGTTGCCATATAGTTTTGAGACTCGGGATTTACATGAACCTTTGGCCTAATTAATGCTAGACACTACTCCCAAAAACATGCATAGTGCTCACATCATTTTTCAACAAAGCTGAAATCACTCACATGCATAGTTTGAAATTTGAACATGGGGAGTCCTGGCTCAAGACATACCATAAGCATACTTAGTAGTATTAACCCCAAACCATATGGTAAGCTGATCTTATAAAACTAAGCTGAATCATGAAAGAATACTTAACTTGTGTGGGCTTGGCCAAATCTTAAAATCATGCATACTTGAGGTAGACTTCATAAGTAAAAATCATAGATTCATACATGGGTATTTTATAAACATTCGTTCATGCTAGATATGTCATCATACTTTAAATCATGAATCATAAACTTGACTTTTCATAAAAACTTGCATAATAGAGCATAATTTCTAATAAATTGAAATCATGAATTTATCATCAAATTATATATAAAATCTGCCCGTAAATCATAAAATATTCTTTGGAACACGAGGAGGATTAACCCATATACATTTCATAGAGAATTTCATAAAATTTGGTTAAAACCCTATAAGATCATATACTTAAATTAGACATTAATTCATGATCTTGAGGAGAAGTTTGGGCATGAGAGTGAAAGGAAACTCTCATTCATAGCCCTACATACTTGGGTAGATTGATTCTCTAACTATCCTTGGAAGCCCAAGAGAGTTGGGGAAGAAATTGAGGGATTCAAGCTTGTCTTCAAAGGGAATTTCTAAATCTTCCATGCATGGGTATAAAGCATTAGAATAGGTTAAACCCCCTTAAAACACTCCTTTCAAGTCTTAAAATGATGTAGTATAGGATTTAAAAGCATAGGAGATCACAAAATTACCCCTGAGAATCGGGCAAAACTGAACAAATAGGCAATCTGATGGTATGGATGATGGGTCATCATACCCATGATGGTCCATAAAAACCACCCTCACCATTAAACAGCAAGACCAAGTCAAAACCTCCTTCTGACAGTAGAAGTGATGGTTTTTCACTCCTACGACAGTCCGTCATGTCCACCGTCAAGCCCTAAATCTGGAAACACCTAATGATGGTCCAAACGATGGTCCGTCGATGGTCTAATGGCTGTCAACCTCACCGTCAGGGACATGATAAATCTCCATCCATGCCCTCGTACCTAGATAACACTAGTGATGGCTCATTGCCTTACTGACGACAGTCATTTGCACCACCACGGATGTGACGGTCCGCCAACCTCATCGTCACTCCCTGCACTAGACCTGTAATTCCTGTTATTTTTCCTTCAAAACATTGTTTCAAGGTATGAGGTGTTACAATATATCCTCCTTGGGAACATTCGTCCTCGAATCTAGACTAAAGCATAATTGAAGGCTATGGGAAAGAATTACAATCCCAAAACTAAATGATTATAGTAGAAAACTGATGATGTGACTGACTCCGGACTTAAATATCTTAGTGAACTAAACTATGAAATGCACATGTATGCTAGAACATGAAAGGAACTTAGAGACATGATATGGGCATGAAACTAAATAGAGTATTAGGGAGGAAACTAATACCTCATGTTGAAACTGATTCGAAAGGAAAAGATATGTGTATCTAGCCATCATATCTGCTTCGGCTTCCCATGTAGGTCCCTCCACAAGTTGATTCCTCCACAACACCTTCACTGAAGCTACCTCCTTATTTCTCATCTTTCGCACCTAACGATCAAGAATCTCAACCAGTTTCTCCTCATAGGTGAGGCTATCCTTCACACCTATGCTCTCCACCGGAACAACTAAGGTCGGGTCACCAATGCACTTCTTCAGGAGAGATACATGGAATACTGGATGTACCAAAGAAAACTTCGTTGGTAGATCCAACTCATATTCCACCTTGTCAACTTGCCTCAGAATCCTTTAAGGACCAATATATCAAGGACAAAGATTCTCTTTCTTTCCAAACCTCATCACTCCCTTTATGAGTGACACATTCATGAACACCCAATCATCAACTTCAAACCCATGCTCTCTCTGTCTAACATCTGCATATGATTTTTGATGATTCTGAGCTATTTTCAACCTTTCCCTAATAAGCTAGACTTTCTCCATGGCCTCATGAACTAAACCAGTCCTTATCAATGTAGCATCACCTACCTCGAACAAATCAATAGGTGATCTACACCTCTGCCCATAGAGAGCCTCAAACGGAGCCATCTGAATGATAGAGTAGTAACTGTTATTGTAAGCAAACTAGATAAAAGGAAAGTTATCATCCCAACTACCCTTGAAATCAATCATGTACGCTCTCAACATATACTTAAGAGCCTGAATGGTTCGCTCGGCCTGACGATCTGTTTCTGGGTGAAAACTCGTGCAAAGCTTGACCTGAGTACCAAATACCTTCTGAAACGATCTCCAAAACTATGAGGTAAACTGAGTACCCTATCTGAGATGATGAACAAGGGAACTCCATGCAACCAAACTAACTCCGGAATGTACAATCTAGCATAATCCTCAACTTAATCAGTAATTTTGACCGATAAGAAATGAGCTGCTTTGGTCACTCCACAACCCTGTGATGAAGTCCATATTGATCTTTTCCCACTTCCAAGTAGGGATACTAATATCCTGAAGCATACCCCTAGGTCTATGATGCTCAACCTTCACCTGCTGGCAATTCAGACACTTCGCCATGAACTCCGCTATGTCCTTCTTCATGCCATTCCACCAATAAACTTCATATAGGTCATGGTACATCATGGTGGAACCTAGATGGATAGAATACCAAGATAGTGTAAACATTTAAGATCACNTCCACCAATAAACTTCATATAGGTCATGGTACATCATGGTGGAACCTAGATGGATAGAATACCAAGATCCATGAACCTTGAGTGACATCCTCTCTCTAAATTCATCAACACCCGGAACACATAAATGACCCTAATAACAAAGTACACCATCTCCCTTTTGGGAGAAGACCTCCACCTTCTGATTTTGAACCACTTCCTTCAACTTCTCTAGGATAGGGTCTTCCTCTTACCTAGCCTTGTCCTCTGTCACCAATGAAGATACCATTATGTCAATGATGCCACCATCTGTAGAGTCAACAAGGCAAACCCCTAAATGGGCAAGCCGATGCACATCCTTCACCAACTCCTTCCTTCCATCCTCATTGTGAGACACACTCTCTGCCTACTAAGGGCATCTGCCACTACATTTTATTTTCCCAGATTTAAAGGACACTTATGTTATAGTCCTTGAGAAGCTCTAGCCACCTTCTTTGTAACAAATTCAGGTCCTTTTGAGTGAATACATCCACACGCACCCCATACAAGTAGTGCCTCCAAATCTTCAATGCAAACACCACCACTGCCAAATCTAGGTCATGCATCGGGTAATTCCTCTCATGAGTTTTATGATGCCTAGAGCCATACGGAATGACTTTACCATGCTGCATCAACATACAACCAAGACCAACCTCGAGGCATCACATACACCCCGAATCCAGTCGTGTCCTCTGGTAGAGTCAAAATTGGGGCTGAATTGAGTCGAATCTTGAACTCCTGAAAACTCTTCTCACAGCATCTAACCACTGAAATATGACCTTCTTCTGGGTCAACTTAGTCAACACTGTTGTATGGATGAAATCCTTCAACAAACCTCCTGTAGTAGCCAGCTAAACCCATAAAGCTCCTGATATTCGAAGGACTAACTGGTCTAGGCTAATTCTTCACCACTTTTATCTTTTGAAAGTCTACCTTCACACCCTCATTAGACACCACATGACCCAAAAATTCTACTGACTTCAACCAAAACTCACACTTGCTAAATTTAGCAAACAACTAGTGATCCTTGAGAGCCTGTAGCACAATCCTCAAATGAACGCTCCTCCTTGCTCCGAGAGTATATGAGAATATCATCTATGAAAACAATCACAAAGATATCCAAATACGGCTTGAATACCATGTTCATCAAGTCCATAAAAGTTGCAGGAGCATTTGTTAGTCTAAAGGCATAACTACGAACTCATAGTGACCATACCGAGTCTTGAAAGCTATCTTCGGAATGTCGCTCACTCTAACACTAAGCAGATGATAGCTCAATTTGAGGCTATCTTTGTGAAGCACTTAGCATCCTGAAGTTTGTCAAACAAGTCATCAATCATGGGAAGGGGATACTGGTTCTTGATTGTGACCTTGTTCAACATTGATAGTCAATGCGCATCCTAAGGGAACCATCTTTCTTCTGAACAAAGAGAACTGGTGCACCTCATGGGGATTTACTATGCCTGATGAAGCCCTTATCAAGGATATCTTTCAACTGCTATTTCAACTCCTTTAGCTCGGTTGGATCCATCACGAAAGGAGGAATGTATATAGGCTGCATATTCGAGAGAAGGTCAGTACCAAAGTCAATCTCCCGTTCGGGAGAGACCCCTGGTATATCATCTAGAAACACCTCTGGATAGTCATACACAATAGGAACTGACTGAAGAGTTAGGGTTTCGGATGTCGCATCCTTAACCCAAACTAGATGGTACATACAACCTTTAGAAATCATCTTCCTAGCCTTGAGATAAAAAAATGACCTACAGGAACAGTTGAAATACCTTTCCATTTTAGGAATGGCTCACCAGATATTAGAACTCTACCGTGTGGGTTCTATAATTTGCTGAGGCATAACATGCATGCAACTAATCCATACCGAATATAAAATTAAAATCGGTCATTTCTAACTCTACTAGGTCGGCTGAGGTGACTTTCTGAAGGACCGTGATAGGGAAATTTCTATACACCCGTCAAGCTACAACTGAGTCACCAATTGGAGCAGAGACTGAGAAGGGTTCTGATAGGATTTCGGGACTAACTACAAAACTAATAGCAAAATAAGGAGTCACAAAAGATAAAGTATTCCCTCGATCAAAAAAATTTATACATATCAAGATGGAATACTCATAACATACTAGTGACCATATCTAGAGAGACCTCCTCCTCTTGACGAGATAAGAGNATATAACAAAAGATTGTCACAACCATCGACCTTAACCCTAGAGAGACCTCCTCCTCTTGACGAGATAAGAGGGCATAAAATCTATTCTGCCGCTGACGACCACCTGCACTAGTGGATGCACCTTTCTGAGTTGAGCATGCTGGTGAGCTGCTAAACTAGTGGCTGGGTCATGACCTCCACTATGGCCCTGCCTGGTGGAAGGGAAGTCACTGAATAGATGCTCGGGCTTCCCACACCCAAAAAACGTGCCTGAACCTGCTAAACACTCTCTGGTGTGTCTACTACCCCACCTGCTACAAACTAGAATGTTGGTCTCTCCTGACATGCTCCCCTGACCTCTAGAGCCTGATGCTCTACCCCTCTGATGACGTCTACGCCTTGACGAAATACTGGCTAATGATGGCGCTAGGGTTGACAACCTTTGGTGGGGCTGATAGCGATGTCCTCCACCGGACCTCTGCTTGAACTGTCCATAACTCCCTGTCCTGGCCCTCTTAGCCACTCTCTCCTTCTCCTTAATATGATCCACCTCTATCTGATAATGTCCAAATTCACTCCTCACTAGGATGGAGTGTAAACGTTCATTGACAGAGTTAATATACCCAACAGGTGTTAAGGTTGAATCCCACAGAGAATGCTAGTTGATCACGCAAGAGTTTTCTGTCAAGTTAAAGTAATTCACATCAATGTTTCAACAACAATAAAGTAAAAATTAGGGAATTACTACTTGACAATTGAACTATAAAATTTTCTCATGAAAGCAGGGACAAAGTATAGAAAATACCAAGGGAGAGACTACTAGGGGTGTGAAATTATCGGGGTATCATTGGATTGGGATTGTTAACATCCCCTAGCCTTACTCAATAGTATAATTAGTTGTGGACAAGATGGAATTCTGTGTTTCTCAACCAACTAGATGCCTTATACCTAGGGTTTTCTTAAACATAGAGCCTTTTTCATAACAGCCACATCAATTCGGGTAAGAATCAACTATTTCTAGCTTTGATTCTCTATGGGTGTTTGACAATGGCTTTTTGGCTATTTCTAGCCCAACCCCACATGATCAACACCCAATTACCTATGAATTTTTCATCACCCATACTGTAAATTCCTTTTACAAGTAAAATTAGAATAAGTAAAAACAACCCAGTTTGCAACTATGAGTATTTAGATTAAAGTTTAGATGAAACATTAGAATTATACTAATTGAGTAAATCTAAGATCAATTGAAAAATACTCAATCCAAATCAACCCCAATCATCCACACACCCCTACCAAAGAAATTAGCTACTTATATAAGTAGAAGAAGAGATTGCATTCAATAAAAAATCAACATCCATTAAACAAAATGAGTAGGAAAAATTCAAGCTCATAGGGCTAATATCCAATGGAGTTTTCTACCTTTTTAAGAAAGAAGAAGATGAGTGCTTCTCTCTCTACTTCTCTTTTCTCTTTCTCTCTCTAATTCAATACAAAGTAAATTGAATAATGAAAAACTGATATGGAATAATGGAATGTTCAGTTCCTTTTTTAGATGTAAATAAGGTACATTTTTTTACTCTTTTCCTAAGCTGGATATTTTTACCCCTGTGCAGACGGGCATCACTTGTGATTCACCGGTGGTTCATCGGTGCTCATCTGCGGTTCGTCGGTGCTCATACGTGGTCCGCCGATTGATTTTTGTTGCTAATCACTAAATTCTAGAACCCTTGAGTGTTAGCACTGATTGTTCACTATTATTGATCCACGGCCCTCCGGTATGGGTCTTCATCAGCACAGTGTGGAACTCGACCAACTAGCATTTCACCGGTGTCCTCCGGTGGAGCGTCGGTCATCATTTCTTATTTTTTCATGCTTTTTGCAAAATTTCATGTTTTTCCTATTCAAGTTAAGTACCTGCAAAGATCAAGGAAAAGGGGCATAAAATCCACCTAAATGACCTACAAACTAAGCAAAAACTCATGTTTAATAGCCTAGTGATTTGGTAAATTACCAACTCATCAAACCCCCAAACTTGAACCATTGTTTGTCCTCAAGTAATCCAAATCTTGTCATTTGATCAAATGAACATCTTGTCATCTATGAATCTAGGCATTAAGGACCAATGAGCCTAAAGACTGATAACGATCAAACTTACACTTTCTGGCAAAGTATGAATGTCACGCCCCGCCTTGGGGGGTATGACTGGCACCTGGTGCCCTAGAAGGACCTGGACTACTAACTGGTGGGCCGAGGCACATCTGGTGCCTGG
>JACEIK010005392.1:43153-71162 GCA_018107945.1 Datura stramonium | reverse complement strand
TCATGTTGGTTAGTATAAATCCACATTTACATACAAATCACATGAGAATGCACACATAAAAGTGGATAAACAAATAGAAATGAAGTATTAAAGTATCACTCGGGCATGCAATTATTCCCAAGATCAGCCGCATTCCAAGTTTTAGCATAGGCCGCTGTGGCACAGGCCAACCCTTAAACGGTGGCACTTGTGAACCCTAATGGGAATACCATAGTGGTAAGGGTGTGAGATTTCAATAGAATGAACCTGCCAGAATTCTTTGGGTTAAAGGTGGAAGAGGATCCACAAGAGTTCAGTGATGAGATTCAGAAGATTAGCCAAATTATGGTGATCTCCGAGGAGGAGAGTGCAGACTTAGCCTCTTATCAGTTGAAGAGGGTAGCTCACATATGGTTTAGACAATGGAAGGAAGGTCGTAGAGAAGGCGCAACTTCAGTGAGTTGGAATGAGTTCGTGATTGCCTTCTTGGACAGGTTCTTTTCCCAGGAGTTGAGGGAACCAAAGACTGCAGAGTTCGTCAACTTGAAACAGGATGATGTGATGGTATAGGAGTATTCTTTAATGTTCACTCAGCTATCAAAATATGCTCTAGAGATGGTGGCTGAGCCAAAGGCTCGCATGAGAAAGTTCGTAAATGGTGTGACTTAGTGGTCAAGGAGTGCAGGACCTCCATTCTTATCAGTGACATGGAAATTTCAAAAATCATGATCCATGCTCAATAGATCAAGGAGGAAAAGATAAAGGAATAGGAAAGGGAGAACAAAAGAGTTAGGATAGGAGACTCAGAGTATTCTAATAAGAGGATAAGTGGTGGACACCGCTCACAGTCCCATTAAAAATCATCAACACCAGCATTATCGACAGCCAGTGTTCGATCCAGACATAGGGTAAGGGAGATTATATATCCAGCTTGCAAGAGCTATGGGAAGAACCATTTAGGAGAGTGCATAGCTAGTTCAGGTGCTTGCTTTTGATGCAGCAAGTCTGGCCATAAGCTTAGAGATTGCCCAACAGCAAAATAGGGCAAAGGTATAGCCTCAACCACCTCTTTAGTAGCTCTAATAACTCACCCACCTAAACATGGTGCATTAGCTGGTGCAACTAGTGGACAGTGTCAGGACCATTTTTATGCCCTGTCATCACGTCAGGATCGGGGGAACTCGCCAGAGTAGTCATAGGTCTGTTAGGAGCTTTTCATGTTGATTCTTGCATGTTGTTAGACCCAAGAGTTTTAGCATAAGGTATAAGATTTCTTTTAGCATTCTATCATGAACTTTATCACATGGATGGTATGAAATGGTTATAAGTACTAGGCCTTTAATTATCGATTTAAAGGCTAATGAGAAGTCAAGAGTTAGTGATGTTAGCCTAGCCTTAAGAAAGGATCCAAGAACCTTAGAATGATGACTTTAATCTAAGGGAGAGATGATAAGTTGAAGTCGCAAGTCAAATTTTCAGTTGTTTCGAGTATGGGAGTTCCAGAAATAGTAGCCTTGGGGTGTCGATTCTTTTCTAATTAGATGTTTTCCCTTATGTTTTAGTTGACATTATTCTCTACATATGCTTATGTTCAGATTCCTAGAATGATAGGTGACTGCTTTAGTCACCAATCCCAATCTTACTCTATGATTTCATAAATCTTAGCTTCATGTCATGAAACTCATTATATATGTAATCTCATGCCTCCCAGTGTGCTTAGCACTATGAACTCAGTCCTTAAGATCTGACTTACTGGCTCATAAGGTCATGCTACATCATGTATATGCTCAGCTTAGATTTCTTGAATGATTCATGCTTATGATTTCCTTACTCTAAGCCTTATATATGTTCAACATAACATAAATGATGGTTGCAATAGATATGTCTAGGATTGCTTTCCTATTCATGCCTTAGATTCTCGGTAGGTAGGAGTTCGCGAAGTGCAGTTGTTAGTTATGTCAGGGAGTCTAATGATCTTTGGGATAACATAGGCTACAAAGGAGCCAAAAGATGATTGTAAGGATAAGCTTGAATGATGTGGTGGTATTCAGGGAAGTTGGTGCAGATAAAAAGGTGACGCAGGAAGTTTCACCCATTAAAGGGGTGAAGAAGTGTGGGTGAGAATGACAATATCTTTTATTAAAAGGTTCCAGTTGAAATCTTGGACCAACAGGTTCATAAGTTAGGGAAAACAGGAAAGTTGTTTCAATGAAGATGTTCGGGAGCTATCATCCAGAAGAATGGACAACTTGGGAAGCTGGATGCAATTAAGCCTTACTCTCAGTCAGATTAGTTATCATGTCACCTATCAGATATCGAAAAATGGTAAGGGGATTTGTAACTCCATCCTTATCAGCTTAATTTCAGATTGAGTAAATAGTTCCTCCTCAGCACTCTATCCGGCTTCATGTCAAGATCATGTCTCTAAGTTCCATTCATTTCTCAGCATGTATGTATGTTTTATGAATTCAGATCGGTATATTTATCTCAATTCAAATTCAATCACTCCTTTAGTATTTAGTCTATAGCTTTAACTTTTGGGACTGCAGCTCTTTCCCTAGCATTTCATCTTAGTTAGCTCACATATGAGGACAAATGTTCCCAAGGGGGAGATATTTTGATACCCCAAAAACTTCCATTGACCAGACCCGAGATTTGCATAAAAAATAGTAGGAAAATGGCACCTGGGCCATTCAACGAACCACAAGATGACCCGTCCTAAGAACTAATGATTCATTGGTTTCGTTGTTGGTTTTAGGTTTAGAAAAATGTTAATACTGGCACAGAATCGATGAGTGGATTGTATGGTTTGTTTTTTGATTTACCGGTTGTTGTTTTAGTCATGAGTTGAGATATTGAAATACCTCAGACTTTCGAGCTAAGTTTAAGATGTTCTAGGTATGTTTAAAGAACCAAGCTTGATGAATTTGATGGAAATTAGGTGTTAAGAACAATTCTGCAGTAGGAGAAATGCTTTGCATACAAATTAAGGTCATAAGGAACCTCTAGCACAAAGTTGAGTTGAGAGCCTTCTTACCGATTGAGTTTTCGAATAAGTTCTTACAAGGGTCAACTTGAAATGACCATAGCTCCAATTTTACAAAGTTTTTTTTGGTGCTTCAACACATTAAATTAAAGCCCTTTGAGCCTTTTTTCTAATGCATTTGACCTTGCATCAATCAGCCATTCTCTAAAAAGTACTGAATATTCCATTCTAGAAGAATCGTAATATTGTACTATAGTGATTAGCTTTTAATTTTCTAGAGAGAGAAAGAAGATTTTTAGCTTTTCTTCATTTTCTTCTTCTTCTTCCTCAAGATACAAACCTCCATTGAAGATGGACCTGAGATTTCTATTTACTCTTAATGATGAATTTTATGCATTTATTTGTATGCTTTTATTTTATTCATCTATGAATAGCTAAATAGTTTTCTAGGGGTGTGTTCACGATTGAGGATAAATTGGATTAGGTATTGCTAGATTAATCTTGTAGTTACTCATTTAGTATAAATATGTTGTTTTATCCAAGTTATAATTGAATTATCCATAGTTGCAAATGTGGATTATGTTTGTTAATTCTATTTTTTCTTGAAAGGGGGAATGGAATATGGGTGAGAAAACAATGTGGGTATTTGGGTTTTGATTATTTGAGGTTACGCTAGAGATAACCAAAACCCATTGTCATACCCCCATTAAAGAGTTGAGGCTAGAGATAGTTCAATTCTTGCCCAATCCATAGTGGATGAATTAATTTAGACCTTGGGGTTTGAGAAAACTCAAGGAAAAAGGCACCCAAGTGGTTGAAAAACATCGGGTACTACTTTATCCACGGTTATTTATGCTTGTGAGTGATAATTTGATTTTCTAGTTAATTCTAATCAAATTAATACCCCATAAATAAGCACACCCCTGGCCCTTGCTCATATTTGTTCATTCAATTTGGTTGCCTTTTTCTAGTTGGTAGTTGATTTTAATTCAAATTGTGGTCTCATTTTCCCCCAAAATTTATTTTTCATTTTTAATGCATTGATTCAATGTAGTTCAATTCAATGGACAACGTTTGTGTCATCCAATTGCTATTCCTTGTGGATTCAACTCCGACTCTTAGTTGGTTTTTATATTGAGACGATCATTTCAACTTCCTTATTGTGAGGAGTGGATTTGAACGTCATCAATTTTGGCGTCGTTGTCAAGGAATAGGATTAGATAGCCCCTAGTTGATTGATGATTTCAATTAATTTATCATATTGTGTTTTGTTTTTACAATTGTAGTTTTTTTTGGGTGTCTCTTAGGATGACTGATATTAGCCAACACTCTCAAGAAGGTTTAGTAGATGGTCATATGGACCTCGAGGATGATAATTCGATGATTCCAGACGCAGCAGGTGCCGCTCGTGTACCAACCATGGTAGGGAATGTGGTGTTTCACGTGACCAGCACAATGTTACACCTGTACAAATGAAAGGACTCTTCGGAGGTCAGCCGAGTGAAGATGAAAATTGGAATCTTCGGAATTTCCTTTTGAAATGCCAACCTTTCAGCATCACAAATATATGTCAAGAGTCGATTAGATTGAGGCTCATCCCATTTCTTTGATTGGGAAAGCTACCATGTGGCTAGAGGATCTACCTCCGAGGTGTATCACTTCATGCCAAGAGTTGATTGAAGCTTGGATAGTTTCTTTCCTCCATTGAGGATGTTGCAGTTGAGAGATGATATTACAAACTTCAAGCAAATCATAGGTGAACCTTTACATGAATCATGGCTTCGGTTCAAGAAGAAAGTGGCCCTATGTCCAAACCACAGGCTACCGGATAGAGTGCTCCTTCAGAGTTTTTATCGATCCTTGGATTCCATTAATAAGTCTGTGTCCAATAACCAATATGGAGGATCCCTCATGGACTAACCTTATGGTATAGCCAGAGCTCATTTGGATAAAATGACTAAAACAAATCGAGCCTGGCATACAAGGGACACTGAAGTACCCACAAGTGGTGCTAGTCCAAGCGTTGTGACTGTGGAGATATAGAAAAGAAATGAAGAAAGATATGAGACCTTAGCAAAGATGATGACCCAGCTCCAGTTGATTATAAAGCATGTCATAGGAACCAGGTCAAAGAATGTTAATGTTGTGGGGAATCAAGGTCCTATACAATATGAGAGTGAAGCTTCACCGCCGAGGTATGAGGAAGAGTGCCAATTCTTGGAAAATCAAATGGAGGGTTCTCGAGCGGGGTATCAAGGTGCAAATCAAAGCCCTTGGCGCCCATAGGAAGAGAATCAAGGTTGGGTTGATAGAAACGACAGATGGGGTAATCATTATCAAAATCGTGATTGGGAACGTTATCACCAAAGCTCAAACCCGTATATTCCCCCTCCAAAGGCTTAAAACCGCAAAGTACAACCTAGTGTGATCGATGTGGGAAGCTCCATGATTGAAGAGATGTTGGAAAAAGTGCTAAAAAGGGTGGAATCAATGGATAACAGGGTGAAAGAGCTAAAAGGGGAGGTATCTAACCTTTCCCAAACAGTGAGTTCACATTCAGATTCTATCAAGCACTTAGAAACTTAAATGAATCACTTGTCCATGAAAATCAACACCAAAATTAAAGGGACTCTCCCTAGTGATACTATGCCTATTCCCAAGAAGGACAATCATTGCATGGCTATCGTCACGAGGAGCGGCAAGGTGTTGGTTGATAGGGGCATTAAGCCAAAAAATGTTGTTGACCCCAAAAAAAGAAGTGATGTGAATGATGAGGTGCCAAAAGCACCAAATGTTGTTGATAATACCAATGAACTTGATAAAGAGGAAGTTGATGTTTACCCCGAGAAGGCTATTGAGGAGGAAACAGGAAAAGAGGCTTTAACCAATATGGGTCAAGAGCCTAGGATTCCACTTCCTTATCCTTAAAAGTTATCAAAGAATAAGGAGGACAATTATTTTCAAAAATTCATCAAGATGTTCAGAAAATTGTCCATAAATATACCTTTGGTGGACGCATTGCTCCAAATGTCGGGCTATGCGAAATTCATGAAAGAATTGCTAAGAAAAAAAAGAAGGTTGTTGATGCTAGTGTATGGGTAGTAACACACCATTATAGAGAAATGATGGCGAGCATTCTTGCTCCCAAAAGAGAGGATCCCGGAGGTTTCACTATCCCCTGCACCATTAGGCTGTGCGTTTTCGAAAAGGCCTTGTGTGACCTTAGCGCGAGCATAAACTTAATGCCTTTTGTCATTTTTAAGAAATTAGGTGTGGGAAATCCCAATCCTACCATTATGTGGCTATTGATGGCAGACAGGTCTATGAAGAAATCCATGGGTGTGCTTGAAAATGTTTTAGTCAAGTGGACAAGTTCATCCTTCCAACCGACTTTGTGGTATTGCATTATGATATGGATGTTGAGGTGCCTATCATTTTGGGGCGCTCACTACTAGCCACGGGAAAAGCACTGGTGGCCGTGGAGTTAGGGAAGTTGAAGTTTAGAGTAGGTGGTGGTGAATTCATCTTTAATGTATGTCAAACCACCAAGCCCCCAGATGAGTGCAAGGTTATAGGGGTCTTCAATGATGGGGTAGAGCAAGATGATGTTTAGAGTGTTGAGGCTGATCTGGAGGATGAACCTTTGAAGAATTGATAATTCAGAAGGTATCCATCATTCCACGATGTTAAAAGGTGCTTCTTGGGAGGCAACCCAAGTGTTTGTTTTATGATGATGCTTTGATATTTTTGTAGTTTTGTTTTGTAGGATGGATTGGATATGAACTAGGTGGAAGAAAATAGGGCAACTGGTGGCGCCGAAACCTGCAAAACCCAGGTTGTCAAGCATAAAATGCCACACCAATGCAAGAGAGAAGCATAAAGATGGGAGTAAAAAGAGAGAAAATCGACACTTTACCGATAAAATGTCGGTGACAATTCGCGAATCGCTGGGTAGGCGCCGGCTTCAAGTAGTGAACTTGGGAGTGTGGGTGAAAACTGCGACCAACCGGAGGAATGCATGTAGCAATCCGTGAACTGCCGGTCAAACACAACATGCAAAATAGTGAAGTGGGAAAATGGAGAGGTCACCTGCGCTTGAATCGGTGAAACGCTAGTACCCACCGGCGGCCGCAGGTTCACCAGTGGTAGAGGTACGTATTCTATTTAAAATAGTGACTAACCCATTGACCAAACCGACCCATGGATATTTAAAAAAGATCAAAACCGGTCAAAACTCTTTTTAAATTCCTTCTCTCCACCTTTTCATCTCCCCCACAACCTTTCCACTTTTCCAATACCTCATTTCCCCAATACACTTTCCACTTTCCCAACTCCCCATCATTAAAACCCACCTCCTCACCCACCAATTATCTTCGCTATTCTCTCTCTATAAAACCCTCATTCTCATTCTCTTCATTTCACAACTTCTTACTCAAACTCTCTCTTAGCAAAAAACTAGTCTTATTGTTGGAACAACCACCATTGTTAGTCAAGACGCAACACTCGCATCGAGTTATTTTTCTCATTACTCAATCGATATGTACATCCTTGATTCTATCTTTCTATCTTTGAGAATTGGGAGTTCGAAAATGAAGCATGCTACATCTGAAATTTTCCGTCCTCATTTCCCTCATTTCCCATTTTGTGATTTCCTTCTATTGAATGATTCTTATAATGTGGGTATCTTGGGGGTCTAAATAGTTGAATAATGTTCGGGAGGGTACTCATTTTGTAGAAAATTCTTATGAAATAGTGTGTTTGATATAATGGTTGGGGGTGAAGTATGAGTACCTCGATTTCTTAAAATGCATGATTTGCCAGATAATAGATCGGGTGACATGGTTCTTAAGGGAGAATCATCATTTTCCTTTTATTGTGTTGTTTGGTTAAGTAGTTGATGATGTGAGGGTGTGTGAGAAAGGATTTTATTGGAGATAATTGATGTTGATCTTATTTTGGTTGAGCTACTCTGAGTAGCATTGGCACCGGTCAGGCCCAGCGAAACACCGGCTGAAGTGCAGGTGTGCCTATGAGGCTTCAGGGCACTGCCTAGCACTCGTGTTTCATCGGAACTTCGTGAATCATGAATTGCAAAATGCCCTGTAGCATTTGCAACTTTTCCCATCTCACTTCCTAAGCCTACAGCATAGCGGCGTCTCGCGGGTCTTCACTGGCGATTCACAATTGGTGTCGCCGATACTGCTGGCACCCGATTTTGACATCATACCTTGTTTTCATCCAACTTTTTTTAAAATTTTTATTTCTAGCTTAGTTTATCTATCTCTTTTAATATCATATCATTCAAAAACACAAAAAAATATAGGATTGGGTGGAACTATCATTTCTCTTACAGCATAATGACTTCATCCAGGTAAGAAGACAAGGGAAAGGCACCCTCCACATCAAAAAGTAAAGGTAAGGGGAAGGCCAAGGTATCCCTAGCACCCACCAACATTAGAGAGGACATTATTTTCTGCGTTCCTGACATGAAGGCGCATTATGTTAACTGTGAAGAAAGGCTGATCACCACAGGGAAACGATTCGATCTGGTGGGGCTAGGGAATGATTTCCCCAATATCACTACTTAATTCAACCACTATCGATGGCAAACATTTTATGATCCTCTCCCGGAGTAGAACACCAACCTCGTGCTAGAATTTTATTCTTCTTACCAGGCCCACCAGGAGGCAATGAAGCATAAGGGGAAGGTGTATGAGTTTTCTTGCCTCCCCTTAGTCTGGGTCCGAGGTGTGGAGGTCGATATTACTCCGTCCACCATCAATGCACTGTTTTGGGTTGATGAGATCATCTAGGAACTAAGTACGCAGAAAGAGTGGCATACAAAGATAATCAATTCCACTGGATAGCTCCAATCATTGCCAATGGTCAGCCCGTATGGGCTTCCATGGGTGGGGAAATCTTGAGGCATGATCTCAATTTTGAAGTGAGGTTGTGGCTGGAGTTTGTGTTCGGCTGAATTATGCCATCAAAGAATGACCAAATGGTGAACTTGGAGGCAGCCATACTCATCGCCTGTATCATGATAGGGGTGCCTATCAACTTTAGGGAGATTGTGGCTACCCAAATAAAGCGAAAGGCCAAGAAGCAGGGAATGTCCATGCCATATGATGTGCTTATTTCTCAGCTATGCCTCAATGTATGGGTGCCACTATTCCCTGACGAGTCTCCTAGCTTCGCCACGGTGTAATCAATGTGGAAAGAAAAAGTGATGCTGAGGCACCCATGGTGAAGAGAAAGAGGTTGCAAGCTTTTGAGACTCTTGAGGGCTCTTCCTCCCATGAAAGAGAGGAAACCCCATAGCTTCCGACCATAATATGCCACACCCCAAGGCGTCGGAGCATGCATCTAGAGAATCACCGTTTATAAGGTTTTCAACTCCTCCTACATCCTCTCGCCCAAGCAGGATACAGAAGCTACCTGAGATGACACAATCTCATGAGATCCAACTTCAAAAGATGGCCCAAAATCTCCCAGCACTTACCGCCAAAACAGTGAAGAGCGAGATGAAGAATGTGTTCGATAGCTTGACAAAGCTTTGCACCCGTGTAGATGTGGTTGAGGAAGCTATCTCTTCTCTCTGAGCAGAGGTGTGAGAGTTGAGGGACCGGGCATCAATGGTAGACCCAGACTTGAGTGACCTTGATGCAGTAACAGCTGCCCCATCCACAGCATGAGGCCATATTGATGATCTGTCATCGCCTTGACTTGAGTCTCCACCACATCTATTTCCTGCCCCCCAAAGGAAAAAAGGGGGAGATGATTAAGGATAGTCACTCCAATCCATAGATAGTGCACATAGATTCTTCTTTCATTTTCCATTCTTTTCGGGTCGGAAATGCCCCCACCTTTTAGCCTTCTGGACCCCTAAAAAAAAGCTGAAATCAAAAAGAAAGAAGAGAAATTAGGCGATCGTGTTTTTCACTGAATTTTTTATTACTCATGTCAGCATTCTCACTTCTGATATCTCCAGGTCTTGTCACCAAAAACCTTGAAAAAAAGAATCATACTTTTTTTCTTCTTCTTCTTAAAAAATGTAAAGGTTCAAGAGTTAGGTGGGGAGGATGAACCATACTTGGGTGACCTTGATGAAGATGAAGATGCCAATAATGAGGAGGATGAGTAGCTACTTCAGGGAGTTCCCACCACCCTTTCTATTCTTCATGTTTAAATTAGGGACAATATATATTCATGGTAGGGGATGGGGTGTGTAACCCTTTTTGTTGGTCTTTTATTGGTATTTTTGCCACCCTTGTCGGGATAATTTCTCATGTTCTGGTTGATTTTTAGTTTTTAATTGTGATTGAATGCCCTTGTTGGGCTTTTTGTTTAAAGAATTGTTGTTGTTTAAGTGTTAGTACCAACTATGGGTTATTTTAAATTGCTAAATGTTGTTGACCCATGTCTTGATTATCGCCATTGTTCATAGAAGTAAGAATAAACTCCAAGGATTTTCTTTATGCAACAGTTCTTTTCCAATGAGAAATTTTTCTTTTTTTTTCTTTTATTATCGAACCATGTGGCATTTCCCAATGATGGATTGAGAGGCTACTTTCTAAAGGGAAAATGTTGAGTATAGAGTTCATTTGGAGTCAATAATTGCAATGGCTTCTGAGAGGTACTACCAAAAATTTTCTAAAATGGCATTGAAAGAAAAATGAATTTTGAAGAAAAGGGTCATTTGAATGTAAAAGCTGAGTATTCTTTTGTCATAAGTTTATACATTCCTTATTTTGCTATTGATTCAAATGTTATCGTGTTTTAAGTCATATTCTTGTTGTGGTTATGAAAATTGTATGAACCCCTTGGAGGTTGATGCTTTGTGAGGTGAGATTTTAGCTGAATTCTTATGCATAAATGATTGTCTAGAACGTGCTCCAAGTGTGACTCAAGGAGAAATTATCGATGTAGTCGCACTTATAACATGATTTTAGGTTTTATTTTTATAGCTATTTTACCTATATGACCTCCTTGAGCATGAATCCTTACTAGCCAATGTTGAGCCTTTAAACCTTTTTCTTGAGAACCACATTACAAGCCTATTATCCCTTTTGTAAAACTTCTTCGGCACCCATCCTCCCTAGAGCTAGTTTTGAGAAGTAATGCAAAAATGATGCTTGAGTCCCAAAAGTGTGGGAATAGAAAAGGGAAAGATGAGTCAAAAGCCTAAGTTTGGGGGTTGCAGAAAGGAAAATGGAAAAAAGGATGCGAGTTTCAATGTGAGGTGGCACCACATTATGAAGAAATGATGAATTGGTTTGGTGAAAAATAAACCAATTTATGAAAATGTGCTTCCTCTTGATTAAAATGAGATTAAAAGTGGTAACCAAGGAGATGGTTCTTGTGTAAAAAGTGAAAATGTTGTTCTAGGAGAGATAAGATAGGGGTGATCTCAAGAGAAAATGAATTATGCAATAAGGTTCACAAAAAGGACATTAGGGAGGTTCTAGTCACTAAAAAGTCATTCTAGCTTTATCCCTAGCCTTAATCCAAGTCCTAATTAATTTTAAGTGTAGCAACTCTATATTAGTGGCGAGTTATACGAAGGGCAAGCCTATGGGTCAAGTTGTGTGCATGATAATTTCTTTGTGAGAGTGAGTGTATTTGTTTTATTTTATAATCCCTTTGAATGTGAATTATTTAGAAATGAAATTGGATTCTCTATTGATGTGAGGAGCATCACTTTCTTGGGGAACATGCTTGCACATACCAAAAGAGGTGATTGAGGAAAAAATGCAGTGAGCTTTGAGGCAAACATTGGATGTGAATTTTTAATGACTTAAGATGCTATATAATCTTGCTTTGATCAACCATGCCCTTTGTTTTGAATGAAGGAATCAACTGTGAATTATGCCAATTGATTGTGGTTATCTCTTGAAGCATTTACATATAGTGTTGAGTCTCCCCTTTTCTTTTGAGTTAGTGAGCGATTTTGGGGTTGTCTGAGTCCTAGTGGTCCCTTGTTCAAAATCGCATGTAGAATGACATGCTTACTCCAATGGTGCAGCTATAAAGAGTTGCCTTGCTTCAGGCAAAGCAATGGTTCAAGTTTGGGGTTTGATGAGTTGGTAATTTACCAACTCATTAGGCGTTTAAACATGATCTTTTGTTTAGTTTTCAAGTCATATAGAAGGATTTTATGCTCTTTCTCTTTAGATTTTGTAGGCATTCAACTTAAAGAGAGAAAGAAAAGGATTTGACAAACGCATGGAACTAGAAAAGGAGACCAGCATTCCACCAGATGGGACTGACAAAACGCCGGCCAACCACAGGAGCCCGTTGTGTTAAATTGAACGGTGCACCGGTGGAACATGTAATAGCACTTTCTAACTTCTAGTGCCAACGCCAAATCATAGTAAGAGTCACTGGCCCTCAGCTGCATTCAAGCGGCGTCCTGCGTCTGGGCACCAGCAAAATACTGGTGTCGTGCTAGTGAGGCCATTGTCAGAAGAGAAGAACCGTCCAACACGAGATTTGAGGAGAAATTTTAAATCTAATTTTGCACATTCTCTAAAAAGTATTGAACATTCCATTCTAGATGAATCATAATATTGTATTGTAATGAATAACTTTTAATTTTTTAGAGAGAGAAAGAAGAGTTTTAGCTTTACTTCACTTTCTTCTTTTTCTTCTTCTTCCTCAAGGTACAAACCTCCATTGAAGACAGATCTGAGCTTGCTATTTACTCTTAATGATGAAATTTATGCAATTATTTGTCAATATGCCTATATATTATTTATCTATGAGTAGCTAAATAGTTTGCTAGGAGTGTATGCATGATTGGGGATAAATTGGATTGGGTATTTCTAGATTGATCTCATAATTACTCATTTAGTATAAATATATTATTTTCTCCAAGATATAATTGGATTATCCATAGTTGCAAATATGGGTTATGTTTACTTATTCTATTTTTTTCTTGAAAAAGGGGAATAGATTATTTTCCAAGATATAATTGATTATCCATACTTGCAAATATGGGTTATGTTTACTTATTCTATTTTTTTTCTTGAAAAAGGGAAGGATTATGGGTAAGAAAATAATGATGGATATTTGAGTTTTGATTATGGGTTGGGGCTAGAGATAGCCAAACCCATTCTCATACACCCATGAAAGAGTTGAGGCTAGAGATAGTTCAATTATTTCCAAGACATAGTGATAACTTTTTTTGAGGCTTTGAGTTTTGAGAAAACTTAAGGAAAAAGGTACCCAAGTTGTTGAAAAAACACGGGGAGCCACATTATCTATGGCTATTTATACTTGCGAGTAATAATTTAATTTTATAGTTAATTCTAATCCAATTGATCCCCTATCAATAAGAACAACCCTTGCCTTGCCTATATTTGTTCATTCAATTTGGTTTCCTTGTTCTAATTTGGTAGTTGATTTTAATTCAAATTGTGATCTCACTTTCTTCCCCCAACATTTGTTTTTCCATTTTTAATATATCGATGCAATTTCTAGTTCAATTCAATAGACAACTATTGTGTCATGCGATCGCTATTCCCTATGGATTCTACCATGAATCTTAGTTGGGTATTTATATTGTGATGATCATTTACAATCTCCTCCTCGTAGCGAGTGGATTTGAAACGCCATTAACTCATATTCAATTTATGATCCAAAACTCACGTTTTATACTATCTTACTCTAATGATCTATTTTATATTGCTTTACTAGCTTGTTTACTCACTTTATATACTCAAGATATTTAAGTACTGGACAGATAGTCTATGCTATATCATTTCATAATATAGATTTGGGCTAAATTTTCGCTTTAGCCTCGTTGTTAGTCCCCCTCCCACAAAGAATCCACTCTCAACTCCCCTTTTGTGTGAGTCCTTATCATCCGAGGACATTCGCAGTTTTATGTTCTTTGTCTATATCTATTCGGGGGCTTAATTTTAGCGAGCTAGTTGCAGTGAAGCTGCCTCATCAACTTATCTTATGACTAGAGGCTTTCAAACGATATGTTGGGATGACTTAGTGTTGTAGACCTCGTTTTCTCCGTTATGCTTTATCATGTATTCTAGAATTCACTTATGTTATGTCTATGCTTACCTTCAACTTAAGATATGCTCTTATTCATGCTATGTATGTACCATGGGTTAGCTTGAGTCATTCTTGGCTATAGGTCCCGTGGTTCAATTCGGGTCTATGCTCGTGTTGTGATAAGAAAGCATGTCAAATAGAACAAGAATAGGAATTAAATAAAAGGGAAGAGAATTATTTCAACTACTTAGACACAAATTCGTAACAAAACATACAAGCTATAGACGTGAAGGGGACAAGGGTTATACCTTGTGTTTAGCAACATACAAGGCTTTTCTTCATCAAGGATCGATAACTCAAACTGACTTAGGGCTCAAAACTCCGACCAAAAAAAAAAGAGCCGTAGTAGCTTTTTTTATAGAACTAGAAAATTGGTGGTTAATGAATCTTTAGAGATCTATATTTATCGGGTAAAAATCCAGATTTGAAAGAGGATTTGAGAGAAAAGAATAGGAGGAAAAATCAATTATAAGAGACGAAAAGCAAGGGAAGATCTTTATCTTTTCAAAAGTGGTAAATGCAAGAGTCAAGCAAGGTCTTCAATGCTCAGCTTTGGAAGAGACCATCAAACACGCGATAAGGCATGCCCATGGCTCTTCGAGGTTTGTTCGGGTTGTACCTCCTATATGAGTAAAGGTGGAGATGTTATATAAAATGGCAAAGCTTAGTGGGCCAACCGCTCTTCATCGACATTTGCAAAAGAAGAAAAGGCATAAGGGGTTTATCAATTAGAATTTTATGAAAATGGTAAGGAGATGAGACGAGATATGAGAGAGAGTAAGAGTAAAGTTGAATGTTTGGAAGAGAATGGCATTTTTGGGTTATGTGATAGACAATGGGTTGGGTATGTAGATTTTTGCTAGGTAGGGAGATTTGGAGCAATTCGATCTCTTGATCAAATGGTTGTAGTTAAAAAGGGGATGTGTGTGTGTACACACACACACATGTATGTATGTATGTATGTATATATGTATGTATGTATGTATGTATGTTAAAGGGCATTTAAGAGGATGAAATATGAGCCGTTGGATTGGTTTTGGATGACCTCTATTAGATGTAATGAAGCAATCCTCTCTTGAATATTGACGTGGCGCACACGAATTGACTGACTTTGAGGGGTGTGGATTAAGTATAAAATGCCGATTTTACCAATTTAGACTTTTGCAATTCAATATAAATTGAATTTATTTCACTGTAGCTACTTATTAATAAAAATAGTACTAACTTATAAAATTGCAATCAATTAAATTTTAAAATCATGCCACTCTTGAAAAATTAATAAAATTAAGATGTATTACTAATTGATTATTTTAATTAAAGCTTTAAAACATAAACAAATGTACTATTTACTTGCAACAATGGGTCAATTTTAGTGTTGAAATTGTGATTAACCTAGTTGATAATCTAAAATACATATTTAAAGAAAATACTTTCTTTTTTAATATGAAAAATTACAACATATGGTTAAACTTTTGTGAATTTTTTTAATATTTCAAATTATAAAAGTATAATACATACATACTCTCTTTTAATAAAAAAAGAAAATTCAGACATACATGACTGAAATACATATTAAAATTAACTAATTATCTTAAATTCAAAAAAGATAAAAAAATTAAAACTATTTATTTTTTAAAATTTTTAGAAGATTAATTCATAATTCAAAATGTGGAAGGCCAAATTGGTGCCAACAAGGATGGACCTTCGTGTGTAGATATTCCATACCCTATGGAGGACATGTGAGATTATATAAAAGACCAAGAATGATGTGATGAAAGATGTAATTAAGGATACAAAATATGCAATAACCTTGATATTGTTCTCAATCATACTGAGGACATGTCTCGATGTAGTAGTCAAGGACACATAAAACATACGCTTAATTGAAGGGGATTTAGAGGTCAGATTATTGGATCATATCCATACTTAGAGGGAAGTAGAGATAATCCCAACCCCTAATGCAATGAAGGTGTCACTCAAGAAGTGAATGTCAATGAAGAGGATACTATTGTAATGCAATGCATAAATGTATACAGAAACTTGGCACCTAAGGTTAGACATTAACCAACAATTGACTATGTGCAACAAGAACTCTCTTGTTAAAGTTCTACATGACATTATTTCATACCATTGTATTGAAAAAGAGGTTAGTAAGAAAAATATAGTAGAGAAGCAGCCTATAACAAGAGGAATTAGAAGAAAGAAATCAAAATATCAAGTGTGCAATAAGAGAAGCTGGCTTAAATCCTAAATCACAAGAAAATGGAGTAAAAAAAGCAAGAAGGTCATAAATCCTAAACATGTGATGCTTACTAAAATAATTTCAAAGAGGAGTGTGAATAAATTAGATGTTAAATTATGTTAAAAATTATTTTGAATATTAAGTTAGATAATACCCAAATGCTTTTTTCATAGGTACAAATACTACAGAAATCATGTTCTTCTTGATTACATTGATGGAGCCCTTCTAAATTACCGATTATTTAAAAGTATAAAAGAAGAGTTGTTATGAGGTATGCTAACTTTAAAAATATTGGAAAGATCTGTTTCTTAGTAGATAAATCTGTTTATATGGAAATCTTATTCAGACACCGAGCAACATATCACATCTTACTATATATTCAAGAGCTTGAAATATATGATAACAATTCTTATGTATGCCAAGTGTGATTCCATTGATAGACTAGATTTGTGAAATATAACGTATGAAGAATTTGCATTTTGTAGGTGGAGATTTCAATATGGTACTAAATGATGAAGAGAATATTGAAGGACTTTCAATTTATCCTTTAAAATATGAAGACTTTATATTTTGTATTAACTCATGTAAACTTCTTTTAAAATAAATTTCAAAAGGCAAATTCTTTTATCTAGTGGAATGACAGAGCTACTATAAAGGCAGTATATGCTGACTCATATAATAGGCAATCCCTTTTTCTACGTTTCGTTTCATCAATAGAATAATAGTAATAAGGATAGTATTAGCAGTGACATGAACAAGATCCCCCTCTAGTTTCTAATATAGGATGCCCATGATTCAGGTCCTAGGTTAACCTTTGTATCACCATTAGTGTTGCACTTTTACATCTCATAAGGAGGCATGTTCCAACTGATAGCTTTGAAACTTGTGTATATAGGTTATCCTTCTATAAATAGAATTAATTGAGACCACGAATAGGTATGTCCGTGAGCCATGAATACTCACACTTTAGTTAGATAATATAGATTAAGATATATGTCATGAATCATTCTTCTCATTGGACTCACATCCATCATGGCTACTATGTTTCTCCATTTCTAATATGCCACAAAATGATTGCAGAATAGCCTCAGTCAAAAGTCTTTAACTTATGATCCTCCCCACACATTCAATCACGGTTATAACTCAGTGAGCCATAAAGCGACCCCGTAATCCCGCCGCTATAGTGTACTTCCTCCAAATATTTCCGTAAATTCACCAAAGCTAGGAAAAAATGTTCCACTATCTCTTATTGTGGGTTAGTACAACATCTACATCTAGACACCATAGTAATGTCATTCCTAGATACAATATCATTCACATGAATTTTGTCTTTCCGCATTCTACAATGACATAAAGACATTTTGAAAGGACACCTTTCAATCCACATTCAACCGTAACCATCCTCTTTTCATTTACTTCTTACCAAGAACTTTTCATAATGAATAATCCACTAGTGTTAAGAAACCAAAAGGGTTCATAAAATTTTTGAGGATATACTCCAACAAATACTATTGCACCTTCTCATGTAGGAAGTTTGACCCATTGTCCCCTTTTAATGCCTTCACTCACTTCTTCCATGGATGTATTATCAAGATACTCAGAGGGTAGTAATTTGGCTAAAGGGCCCAGCCTCCTAATTTTCATGCCAAAAGTTAACATTACCACTTCTACGCTTCCACCAAGCCGTATATTCTATGGAGAGCAAGTAGACACCATGGAGCTGGATAAAGGCGAGGCCATACCTCACTTGTAGATCTCGCCTTGCAATATGTATGCACAAAGGAAGTAAAAAACAACTAATTATAGAAGCTAATAAGGCCTCATGGAGCGACGAATAAGAGGTATCTCAGCCATTTGACATCTTGGCTCTGGTGAGCACGAAAGTGGACTTTTAAGTTTCAAAATAAAACTCACCTTTGGGTATTAGATAATTTGAACATGAACTTTTTTTTTATTAATATGAGCGCTAAGCACCCTTATTCTGGGGCTATGCCTGTAGCATGACTATTTGTATATGAACTTGAGTTAGTATTGCTTATATTATTATTTTAGTTTGTCTAATGATTCTATATTTATCATCTTGCTGATTCACAATCAATAGAGTACATTCATATTCAAAACTCGAGAGATGATTGCTGACATAGAACGTGAATCAATTAGAATTGAATCCTTCCCAAGGGAAAGGATTTGCGTCTAGGATTGAGATATACCTAGTCCTCCCTATTTAGTTCAAACACAGGATTTTAAATGTATTCTTTTTACGATCATGTGTATAGAGATATAGTCATGTGACTAATTTGAGCAGAGGGTTAGAGACTCGATAGTCTCATAATCCATACCATTAGTCCTGCAACTAGAAATCTCGATAAGGTTAGCATGTTAATGAAGGTGCATCAAGAACATGTATGCAAATTATGTCATAGTCTTGGAGTTCTTCGATCAATGTTATTTTCATAACATATCCATTAACTCCTACTAGTTTAAGCCAAAGGTTACAAAACTCATAATAAAACCTTCACTAAAAACTATTCATTAAATAATAGTAGTTTATGTTTCATTTCATATCAACTATGAGTCCTTATGGGTTCAACAACCTAATGTCTTTATCACTGCATACTTGCATGACGCTGCACTTGCGTGAGCGTTTGACATGTGATTTTCTGAACAAGGATAGGGAATCAAAATTGACAGTTATACTTTTTAAATATTGTTTTATTTTTGATTTAGTGTTAACAACTTGATCTTAGCTGCCACATTTGTAGGTGCTAGTGCTAAAAGCCACATAGTTTGAGTAGAGAAAATTTTGCAAACTTTATCGTAACCTGAGAGATATTTTCTACAAACCGAGGTGAGAGAGGCAAGCAACTGGCGTTTAGTAGATATTGGAAGTGGGAAGAAGCCTTATGGCAATATATGAGGTGGTAATACCACCTATAGCGTGACATCACGCACTCCAAACGCACACCCGGATCATAGACACCTGACAAGGGGCCCTAAGAGACCCCCAAGTCGATCCATGGCATGAGCATATATATTCATTCTTATGAGCGGGAAGACTTAACATAAAAGAACATAATCAAAACATAGCCAAAGGAAAATTAAAGGCCAAGACTTATACAATACGACTAGATACAATTTGTAGTTTGATAAGCTTCTAAACATGAAGGACTGGATTGGCTGGACAACTCCCCAACTAATCCAACATCCGTAAACCGGCTGCAATATAGAGTATGAACATACAACCCTTGATATATGAGGACTCACCAAGAGCGCCGAGAGCAACTGGTGACTATCTACGGTGAGAGGATGAGCCCGAGAACTGGGACCTCAGATCATGAAATGATACAACATAGAAAGTATGCGGTGAGTACGTGGAATGTACTGAATATACAAGGTAAGTAAAACGGAAATTTAAAATATATATGAAATTCATAAATGATCAAAGAGAAGGACATCAAGCTTGTATCGTAAATTATAATAAACATATCTCACTACGAGGTTTTCAAAACATTCATAATATAAACATAATCGTAATCATAATAGAAGAGCTCGCTTAACATGACTTGGAGCCATCATACATATTCATAACATGCATAAATCATGAGGAACAGTGGGAGATTCTCTTAACCAACATACTCCATATTAGCACACATGAAACCCGACTTGTAACCCTAGTCGGGAGGGTGTTCATACCTTGCCAAGGGTAGGAACTATGAATGTGATATCACCATGAAAAAGGGGCCATTTGGGCCAAAGGAAAACACAAAGGGGTCCTAACATACCTACTAAGTGGCACGTCGTTAATGAGATTCGGGGCTTAACCCGAGCCCCGAACTCACTCGTGGTTCGATACTACTCCCAAAATATATATAGTGCTCATAATAATACATACATGGATTCAAGGGACTAGTTTAGATCATGATAATCGTAAACATTCTTGAACATATGTGAACTAGGCATAACATGAGGCCCGTGAGTCTACAGAAAAGGCGATTCATAATTGGTAAAATTCATACATGTATATTATGCATATAGCTTGAATTTCCTAAAATCATAATGGGTTACATCATAAATTAATAATTTAAAACATAATCTGCGTCAAGTTTGTAAAGAACATCAATGGGAAAATAGATCATAAATCAATTCATCATGGGGCATGCATAATTAAGCTTAATTGCTTAGAAATCAAATCAACAATATTATAATCAATTTAAATCTCAAAATATGATCAAAATCCATAGATTATGATAATATTTCAAAATCAAAAAATCTATAATTAAATCGTTAGATTTTATATAAATCAAATACAAAACCCCATGAGTTTTTTGATAAATTTTAAGTAAAATCATAGAGTAGGAGCATGGGTGTGGAAGAATTCACCCGTTGATGACATTACATACCTAGGATTATCAAATTCTAACTCTCCTTAGAAGCCCAAGAATGAAATAGGAAGAATTGAAGAGAAAAGCTTAAAATCCCCTTAGATCACCTTTCAATAGCCTTGCATGCATAAATAAGAGTTTAGAATAGGCCATTCTCTTGTGAAACCTATCTTTTCCAAACAAAATGATGTAGTTTAGGGCCTTATATCGTGAAAAGTCAAAATTACTCCTTAATGAACCTCGCCCGAAATCGCTGCATGGAACCAACGCACAACACCAATGGGTCGTTGGAACCAATGATGACCCGTCGTGTCCCTCGTCAGTATGCACTGCTAAAGATCTACTTTCGAATCATTCAACGGACAGACAAGACGACCTGGCCCCAAACAACTAATAGTCCGTTACATCGTCCGTGCTTTTCTCATGGACTCGCATTCATTCTTAACGGTTGACACCACGACTGTCATCACAATCAATGATGAGTCGTTGTTTCCTCTGGGTCAAGCCCACTAGATACCCTATCCTCCAACAACAACCACAACCAATGACTCTGCTGTATATTCCGAAGGGTCGTTGGGAGACCGCTATAACCCATCTTCTTCTTAATGATCGCTAACAACGACTTGTTGTATCCTACAACTAGTCATCATGTCGCCCGTTGTCTGCACTGGGCTATCCAAACCCTTAATTCATCCAATGACTCATTACAATGACTCAGGGTATGATACCACGACTCGTTGCAATGACTCTGGGGTTTGATACCATGAGTCGTACCACTTGGCCCGTCTTGCAACCTTTTCCAAATTTCTATAGTTTCCAACCTTTCACTCCCGGTTTATTCCTATGCACTTCCGTGGTATTGCGTATCTCCCTTGGGAAAATTCATCCTCAAATGTTAGTAAACAAGGTAAAAATAGAGACACGCAATTATCATATACAAACACCAATCATTTTAACCGAAACTTTTACGCAATGACTATCTCCGATTTATAACACATAGTTGAACTGACCGCTGCTTCACATACACATTCATATACATAAGAAACTTGAACTCGAAAACTAACATAATCATAGAGCAAAACCGATACTCAAGTCGAACCTGAGCCGGGTGAGAATAAATGCGGTATTTAACTATCATATCTCGCTTTGGCTTCCCTGTAGCTCCCTCAACCTACCGATTTCTCCATAAAACCCAATTGAAGCTACTTCTTTGTTCCTTAACTTCCGAACCTCGATGATCCAAGATTTCAACGGGAATTTCTTCATAATTGAGGCTGTCCCTACCCTAACGCTGTCCACCTGTGAACTACCAAGGCCGGATCACCTGCCACTTTTGAGAGCGACATGAAATACTGTGGATGTACCGAAGATAACTCCGATGGTATGTCCAACTCACGCCACCTTACCAACTCTCCTCAAAATCGGTAGGGACCAACATACCTGACCGAGTTTCCTTTCTTCCCAAACCACATGACTCCCCTTCATGGGAGATACCCTTGTAGTCACCTACCATCCACATGAAACTCCGCATCTTTCCTCCTCACATCACATAAAATTTTTGACGACTCTAAATGGTTTTTTAACCTATCCCTATCAACTGACCTTTACCATGGCCTCATAAATCGAACGTCCTATCATGGCCGCCACCAACCTCAAACTATCCGATAAAGAGCTCGAATCCAAGTGCCATCCTGGATACTATGGTGGTAGCTTTTATTATAAGAAAACTTGATTAAGGGCAAATGATCATCCCAACTACCTTTAAAATCCATAACACATGCCCTCAACATGTCCTCAAGAGTCTCGTATTGTTACTCGGCTTGGCCATACGTTTGTGAATGAAAGGTCAGATTTAACTTTACTTGAGTCCCAAGTCCCTTCCCCGAAAAGACCGCGAGAATTGGGAGGTAAACCGAGTACCTTGGCCTAAAATACGTAAAAGGGCACTCCATGAAGTTGAACCAATACTCGAATATACAATTTGGCATAATCATCCGTTGAATCTATGGTCTTGACCGGTAGAAAGTGTGCAACGTTGGTTAACCCGTCTACCACCACCCAAATTGAATCATAGTGTCATCGAAAGTACGAGGTAGCCCGTAAGGAAATCCATGTTAATCTCTTCCCACTTCCATGTGGGAATTCTAATATCCGGCACGCCCCCCGGCCTTGATGCTCGACTTTCACTTGTTGACAGCTTTGGACATTTGGCTACGAACTCGCAGCATCCTTTCATACCACATCCCACCAATAGATTTCTGCAAGTCCCGATACATCTTCGTGGATCCCTGATCTATGTATCATCTGGTATCATGTGTCCCTTATGCAATATTCGAACTCTCAAATTATCAACGTCTGGACACATAGCTAATTCCTTGTATTATAGCACACCATCTCCCCTTGGGAGAAAACCTACCTTCTGACTCGCACTACTTCCTTCGACTTCCTAAATATCGATCCTCATCTTTCTTAGATTTGGACATCAACCACCAAGGACGATTATGACCCATTTTGCACAACAATGTCGCCATCTACGAGTCAACTAATCTAACTCCTGGCCTTGCAAGACGGTGCAAAGATCTTCTTTCACCAACTCTTTTTTTCCTCATCTAGCTGGGACACTCTCCATATAGATCCTACTAAGTGCATCCGCCACCACATTAGCCTCTGCTCCTGTGTGGTACGACACTCATGTCGAAGTCCTTAAGTAATCAGAATTCACCACTTTGCTAAAGATTAAGATCTTTCGTGAACACATATTGCTAGCTCTTTTGATCCATGAACACGTCCAGATGGACCCCATACAAGTAATACTCCATCTATTCAATGCAAACATCACCGCTGCCAACTCGAGATCATGGCCTGCAATTTCTTTCGTGAACCTTAACTATCGAGAGGCATATATTACATTCCCATGTTGCAACACACATCCCGCCCACTTCCTCAAGCATCACAATATACAACAAAGCCATCCGTACCCTCTGGCAAAGTCAATACCGTGGCCGAAGTGAGCCTGCCTCACCTCGGAAGCTTTCCTCACAAGCTCTCCCAAACATTGGAACTTTATCTTTTCGAGTCAAATCTGTCAATGGGGCAAATAATTGATGAAAATCCCTCAACAAATTCCTTCTTTTAGCAGCCTCGTTAGGCCTAAGAAACTCTTAATTTAAGAAGGATTCACTCGCTTAGGCCAAATCTTCACCGCTTCAATTTTCTCGGAGAATCTACCTTTTATGCCCTCATCGACAAAATATGAACCATAAAATGCCACCGAGTCTAGCAAAAATTCACACTTGCTAAACTTTGCATACAACTAACGATCCTTGAGAGTTATCAACACTATCCTCAAATGAGCGACATGCTCCTCCTCGCTTCGAGTATATAAGGATGTCATCGACAACACGACCATAAATATGTCTAGATATTTCTTGAACACCCCTGCTCATCGTGTCCATAAAAGTCAGTAGAGCATTGGTTAGTCCAAATGACATAAAATACAAACTCCATAATGGCCATACCTGCTCCTTATAAGGCCGTCTTTGGGATATCACACTCGAACTTGAACCGATGATCTGTCCAGATCTATCTTTGAGAAACACCCGGCACCCTGGTCAAAATAAATCATCAATCCTGGGCAAGGGCTACCACCCTTAAAGGGGCCTTATTCAACTACCAATAATCAATACACATCCGAAGTGATCCATCCTTCGAACAAAGAGAACCGGCATCTCTATGAAGACTTGCCCGGTCTAATGAAACCCTTATCCAACAAATACTTCAACTATTCTTTAACTTCTTAACTTGCCCGGAGCCATCCCTGCAAGGAGGAACTGAGATAGGCCGCGTATCTAGCATTAGATCAATATCGAAATCAATTTTCCTTTCCGGAGGAACACTTCGCAAATCAACTGGAAAAAGCTCCGGATACTCACACACACCACTCGAACGGGACCGACAATGAAATACCCCACTCTACGTCCTAACCCTAACAAGGTGGTACATGAAACCTTAGAGATCATTTTCTTGGCCTTAAGTTATGAAATAAACCGACCAAACTGCACAGCTGAATATTCCTTTCATTACATAATCGACTATACGAAAATTGAAATTCTACAAAGACGACTCCCACAATTAATCGAAGCATAACATGCAAACAACCAATCCATACCCAAGATGATATCAAAGTCCATCATGGACAACTCGACTAAGTTTATGAAGGTAACCTATGCAACACAGTTGATGGGACACCCTCTATATACCCCTAGCTACCACTGATTCACCGACTGCAGGGTAGAGATACATAGAACGGCTCGATGCACTCGTGACTAACTCCAAAACTATTACAATGTAAGGGGTCACAAAAGACAAAGTAGCTCCCGGATCTAGCAAAGCATAAACATCAATATGGAAGACTTGTAACATACATGTGACCGCACCGCAAAGCCTCTTGCTCCTCGGCGAGGCACTAGGTGTAAAACCTGTTTTGGCAAGGGACTACCTAATGAACTAGTGGAGGTCTCGTTGAGGGGGTCAGCTTCGGGAGCTGTAGAACTAGTTTTCTGTGGAAATCTATGATCTTGTGTTTGGGTTTGCCACACCCAAAACAAGCATTCTCCGCACCGACCATGCACCTCCTAGATGATTTTTGTTGCACTTCACACAAACTAGAAAGGTGCGCTCTACCCGCATGCTACCATGATCCTCAGCCTCGTAGCCCTACTCCTATGGTCTCCCGAACCTAGACGGTGTGCTAGCCGATGATGGAGTTGGAGAAATGGACTCGTGCCGGGTCTATTGACGTGGTCCACCGACCTAGCCTCGAGAAACCCCATAGTTGCCTGGCCCTAGCCCTCTTGGCCTCTCTCTCGCTCCCATAAACTTACTCCATCTCGTGCGCATGCAATATAATACGTGGGAAAATAAATGTCCCGACGTAAGCATGGCGATTCCGGAAACTTGCCCGCACCGCTTACTCCATGCACAAAACGGCTCACCCGAGCCCGCCGATCCACCACCAACTCCGGTAGCATATTTAGATAATCGTAATTCAATGCATACTACCGGATTGCATGTTACCTCGTTACAGATGCATAAATCCCTACGCCTTGAGCTCCTCATCTCCCGTGGAAGAATCGATCCATGAATGCAAAGGTGAAACTTATCCAACCTATTGGGCCCGCACCCACCACCTCGCACTCCATCACAAACCATATATGTGCTACCTCCTTTAGTTGGTAGGAGGTCAAGTCAACGCATTCCCCATTGTTCACCCCGTAACCCGGGTGATTTTCAAATCTCATTAATAAAATCATGTGGATCCTCGTTCACCTTGACCCCACAAACCTGCAGGGCTCATCCTCAAGAAATCAGCCCGCCGTCGCCGTGATTTCCATTCTAAGGTAAAGCCACGACCGTATAATTATGGACCTGGGGGAAGCTTGCTTGTGCCAAGATTCGAAGTGTCAGCCCCTAAACTCAATGTGGGAAATTTTTGGTTCGCTATGTGCGCCTCATGAACAAGTGGAGCCGGGCTGATACTCACCATCGTGGACACCCTCATGATCATTGCCATTACCGTTTCACCTGCTTTTATGTTACACCGTGAATTCTCAACATGTAGATGGCCTATTCGCATGTTGTTTAAGATTTTTGAATGCCATAGCATGCTAGAAAAGGCCCGGGGAAAGACCGATAAGAGATTCATCTACTATCACAAGGAGCTGTGACAGCCCCTCCCACATGGCAACGTGCCACGGAGGAGGGCCTCCGTCGCATCGTGTCAAGGTGCCCCGGCTCCGTGCCCAAGTATATAAGCTCTCCAACTTCTGATTTTAATGTTTAATTTCATATAAATTTTCCAAGGTGCCGAGGGAAATAGAGGGGGACGAAGGTTCTTTGGATACTCGTACAATTATGCCGTCAAACACGGTCCAAACTCGAATTAATCCTGGGACACCGCAGGTATTAAGCAAGTAAGGAGCATTCCTACTGATTTAGTTTCAGAAATTCGGCCGGTGAATCGTCGTGCTACCGAGCTAATGTAAGTGGAATTGCTCCAAATTAGTGTCAATATACTCCTATCCCTAAAGTGATTATTTCTCCCTTCTGCACTTTCGAGAAATAGCGAGTTTTCGGCCGTTTTTCAATAAGTCAAAGTTTGGGCTATATATATATTGAAAGCGATGTTTTCTTCTAGAATATTAGCGTATTTAGTTCTAATTGACCTATATATGAATGTAGTTGGGAGAAATNGATGAAGCATGGCGATCTGGAAATCCTTGTCCAGTAATCTGCTACTCCATGCACAAAACGGCTCACCCGAGCCCGCTGATCCACCACCAACTCCGGAGCATATTTAGATAACTGGGTGAATTCCAATGCATACTACTGGACAGACATGTTACCCTGCTACAGATTTACAAACTCGGCCGCCTTGAGCTCCCTCATCTCCCGTGGGAAGAATCGATCCATGAATGCAGTGTGAAACTTATCCCAACCTATTGGGCCTGCACCCACCACCCTGGCATCTCTCCATTGCTTAAACCATATATGTGCTACCTCTTTAGTTGGTAGGAGGTCAAGTCAACGCATTCCCCATTGTTCACCCCCGTAACCTGGGTGATTTTCAAAATCTCCTCTATAAAATCATGTGGATCCTCGTTCACCTTTGACCCCACAAACTCCAGAGGGCTCATCCTCAAGAAATCCCTCACCCTCGCTGTCGCTGCATTTCCATTCTAAGGTAAATACGCCACTGTATAATTATGGACCTAGGAAGTCATGGCTTGTGCCAGCATCTGAAGTGCTGCCCTAAACTCAATGTGGGCAGCTGGCTCTGCTATGTGCGCCTCATGAACAAGTGGAGCTGGCTGATGCTCACCATCATGGGCACCCTCATGATCATTGCCATTACCGTTTCACCTGGCTTTTATGTTACACCCCGTGAATTCTCAACATGTAGATGGCCTATTCGCATGTTGTTTAAGATTTTTTGAATGCCATACATGCTAGGAAAAGGCCCGGGGAAAGACCGGATAAGAGATTCATCGGACCATCGCGGAAGGAGCCAGGACAGAGCCCCTCCGCGATGGCAACGTGCCACGGAGGGAGGGCCTCCGCGTTGGCATCGTGTCAAGGAGGCCCTGTCCAGGCCCAAGTATATAAGCCTCCAACTTCGATTTTAATGTTTAATTTCATATAATTTTCCATAAAAGTCGAGGGAAATAGAGGGGGACGAAGGTTCTTTGATAATTTCGTACAATTATGCCGTCAAACACGGTCCAAACTCGAATTAATCCTAGATACCGAGGTATTAAGCAGTAAGGAGCATTCCTACGGATTTAGTTTCGT
>JACEIK010005392.1:3960-35112 GCA_018107945.1 Datura stramonium | reverse complement strand
GAGTAAAGGAAGTTCATCGCACGACATAGATCATGAAAGAAGAAAATATTTCCTAAACATCTAGTATCCTCTTCGTCATAAGTGTAGCGTGCTTCACACCCATGAAAGAGACTCTACTTAACATGGCTTTCAGACTCCCTAGGACACATAAATCTTATGGCTCTGATACCAAGTTTTTCACGACCCAAACATACACCCGGATTGTAGAAATGGGACAAAGAGCCCCGAGAGACCCCAAGTCAACCCTTGAATGAGAATACATCTAATTCATTCACATGAGCAGAATACTTAACATAAAATAACGTAATCATAACATAGACAAAGGGAAAATCAGTAAAAGACTTATACAATATGGATGGATACAATCTGTAGTTTGATAAGCCTCTAAACATGAAGGACGGATTGATGGGAACACTCCCCAATTAATCCAACATCCAAAAACTGAAAGAAAAATATAGAGTGTGAACATATAACCCTTGAAACAAGACGACTTACCAAGAGAGTTGAGAGCAAATCTGAAACTACCTATGGGTGAGGATGAGCCTGAGAACTGGGACTTGTATCATGAAATGATACAGCATAGAAAGTATTCGGTTAGTATGTGGAATGTACTGAGTATGCAAGGTAAGTAAAATAGACATTTAAAACATATATGAAATTCATAAAATATTATAAGAGTAGGATATCATGCTTGTAATGTATATTATAAAAACATATCCTACGGCTCAAGGTTTTCAAAACATTCGTAACATAAACATAATCGTAATCATAATAGAAGAGATTTTCTTAACATGAATTTAGCCATCATACATAATCATAACATGCATAAATAGTGAGGAACAGTGGGAGATTCTCTTAACCTACATACCCCATATGAGCACACATGAACCCCGACTTGTAACCCTAGTCGGGAGGGTGTTCCCACCTTGCAAGGGTAGGAACCATGAAAGTGTGATATCACCATGAAAAGGGGCCATTTGGGCTAGGGACAAACATCAAAGTGGTCCCAACATACCTACAGTGGCACCTAGTTCATGAGATCTAGGGCTTAACCTAACCCCGAACCTACTTGGTGTTCGATACTACTACCAAAACATATATAGTGCTCATAATAATACATACATGAATTAATGGGCTAGTTAAATCATGATAATCATAAACATTCTTGAACATATGTGAACTAGCCATGAAATGAGGCCCGTGAGTCGGCCAAAACATGATTCATAATTGGTAAAATTCATACATACTTGTAGATCATGCATATAGCTTGAATTTCCTAAAATCATAATGGGTAACATCATAAATTCATAATTTAAAACATAATTCATGTTGGGCTTGTAAAGAACATCAATGGAAAAATAGATCATAAATCGATTCATCATGGGACATGCATAATTAAGCTTAATTGCTTAGAAATCAAATCGACAATATTATAATCAATTTAAATCTCAAAATATGATCAAAATCCGTTGATTATGATAATATTTCAAAATAAAAAAACACATAATTAAATCATTAGATTTTATATAAATCAAATACAAAATCCCATGAGTTTTTGATAAATTTTAAGTAAAATTATAGAGTAGGAGCATGGGCGTGGAAGAATTCACCCATTGATAACCTTACATACCTGGGATTATCAAATTCTAACTCTCATTAGAAGCCCAAGAAGGAAATAGGAAGAATTGAAGAGAAAATATTAAAATCCCCTTAGATCACCTTTCAATATCCTTGCATGCATGAATGAGAGTTTAGAATAGGCCATTCTCTTAAAAACCCATCTTTCCAAACCAAAACAATGTAGTTTAGGGCCTTATATCGTGAAAAGTTGAAATTACCCTTAATGAACCTGCCCTGAAATCTAGGGGGATGGAACCAACGGACAGCACCAACGGGTCGTTGGAAGCAACGACTACCCGTCATGTCCCTCATCGTATGCACTGCTGAAGATCTACTTTCTGGACCATTCAACAGACGGACAGGACGACTCATCCTAACAACCAACAGTACGTTACATTGTCCCTTTTTTTGCTCATGGACCTTGGCAACTTATCTTCTAACGGGCCACACCACAACTTGTCACAACCAACGACGAGTTGTTGTTTCCCTTCCGTCAAGCCCACTGGAAACCCTATCCTCCAACAACGACCACAACCAATGACTCATTGTATCTCATGACGGGTCGTTGGGAGACCCGTTATAACCCACCTAAGGAACCCAGCTTCTTCTAACGACTACTAAAAATGACTCGTTGTATCCTACAATGAGTTGTCATGTCGCCCGTTGTCTGCACTGTCACCCAGCCTAATCTCAACCAACGACTCATGGTTTGATACCACGAGTTGTACCTTGGCTCATCCTGCAACCTTTTCCCTAATTTCTACAAATTTCAACCTTTCACCCCCGGGTTTATTCCTATGCACTTCCGGGGTTTTACAAGTATGAATTCTAGAATTCAAAAGCCTGGAACTACAATAAGGTGGGAGTTGAAGCCGAATGGTTCAACTCCTACATACAAGTGTTCAATATACAAGTTTACCTAGAAAAGCTCTACAACAGCACATCTAAAATTTTTTGGAGATTAGTGACACCTGCATTAGCACATGAGTCTTAGCCGACTATGTAAGGCTCATGATGTTCCCCTTCCTCTTCTGGGTGAATCAAAATCTAAACTTCCAACTTCTATCACTTCTTAGTTTGACTTGGAAAGGAAATTCCTTTCTTGATTCTTCCTATCTTGGAAGTCTGCTAGGTTAAGAAGTAAAATCGTTGGATTCAGGCATAGAGAATGTGATACGTTGTATCAGGCCTGGGAAAGGTTTAAAGATCTATGGAGGGATTGCCTTCACCACCACCAGACTAAAGAGGTGCTAGCATAGACATTTATTAAAAGCTTAGAGACACATACCAAGATCATGTTAGACTTAGCAGTAGGAGAATAGGATTTGGAAAAGACTTATGATAAACTTTATCTTTTGGTTAACAAGTTTTCGCAAAGCAACCTCAAGTGGAATGCTGATGGAGAACAAAACTTGGTGAAGAAGGCCGTGGGAATGTTAGAAGTGGATGGCAATAATAATTTGTCTAATCAGGTATCTATTATGGGTAACAACATCTGTCAGCTGATCAAGATACTTATAGCCCAAGCTCAGCCCTATGTTCAGTTAGTGCAAGAAGAACATATTTTTTTGAAGTAAGTTGGGGCAAAAGAGATGTGTGGAGTAAATTTGAAATTTTTGATTTTCATAGATAATGTCGCTGGAGGTATGAGCAATTAAAATTTCAAAAATAGTTACAATCCTAGCTGGTTGGAATTACCCAACTTTTCATGGGTGGAAATCAAAACCGAATTAGTACAAACATTAGGGACAATCAAATTTTCAGCAATCAAAGGGCGATCAGGCACATAACCAACCAATTGGTATGGAAAAACTGCTCAAGCTATTGTTTGAGAAGCATGATAAGATGAAGGAGAAGCAGGATAAATTGACAGCAGATGTCAAAATCAAGATTTGTCCATGAGAGAATTAGAAAGACAAATGGGTCAGATTGCAAGGGTACAAAATATAAGGCCAGAGGAGGCTTGTATACAATGTAGATCTAAATCCCAAGTAGTGTAATGCAATTACACTCAAGTGTGGTAAAGAGCTAGAGAATTGGCACCTAAAAAGGTAGATTCCAAGGATGACATGACAAAGGAAGAGGTCATTAAGGAGTAGGTATTCCATCCACCAATGTCAGTGGGATCAAAATCATCTCCCCTATTATCGCATATATTGAAGAAGAATAAGGAGAAGGCAGTGTTCACCAAGTTATGAAACCTACTAAAATAGGTTCATATTAATATACCCTTTGTTGATATGTTTCATGGAATACCTCAATATGCTAGGTACATTAGTGATGTTGAAAACAAGAGGAAATTGATAGAATATGCCATAGTTTCCTTAACTAAGAGCGCACATCAAGAATATGTAATAAATTGCCCACTAAGCTGAAGGATCTATAAAGCTTCACCATTAAAATATTGATAGGTAAACAGGTGATAGCCAGGGAATTTAATGATTTTGGGGAAAGCATTAACTTGATTCCCTCATCTATTTTTAAGACATTGGGATTGGGTGTACCATGCCCAAAACCATTATGTTGCATCTGGATGATTGATCACTGGTCAAATCTTAGGGCATCACCAATTATGTAGCAATACAGGTAGGGTCCTTGATGTTTGTAGTGGACTTCATAATCCTTGACTTCGAGTCAGACCCGAAAGTCCTATTCATCTTGGGTGTACACTTTTGTAATAAGGAAGGCACTAATAGATGTGGCTGCAAGGCAGTTGACAATGGGAGCTCATGATGAAATGGAAGTGGTTTATTCTATGGAGCTCTAAAAATTCTGGCCAATTATGAGAGACTATTTAGAATTGTAGTGGTTTAAATTTATATCAAGTCCCCTCATTACCCATTCAAGGTATTCTAGTGAGAATGATTTGAACAACACAGTTAAAGTGAAACAGAAAAATGGAGGAAATACTTTTATGGTCACTGGAAAGTGCTGGATACAGAGGTCCACTAAGAGAAATCAGCGGTTAAAATTGATTAATGAAAAATGTGGTGTAACATTGTGTCCTAATACTATATCAGGTTTTGCTCGGGAGGCAACTTGGGATGCTCATGCCATGTCCTTCACTAAGGCACTAATTGGGAGGCAACCCAATTTTCTAACCATGTTCATTGTGATATCTTGTAGGTATAAGGAAGGATTGTGGCCGAGTGGAATTTGGGAGAATAACCAAGTGGCACAAAATTCAAAAGAAAAATATATGTCACATATCTGTTGAATTTGTGTTTAGAGCAGGGGAAGTTTGAGTACCAAACATTGATGGTAAGGAGCGTGCTCGAGCTTAAGTGTGAGGTCGAGAAACCCTGAATGGATATTCAAGAAACATGCTACAAGTTGGGCCCTAGAGGGCTCCAAGGAGTATTTTGTTCTCATCTATTGATTATGTTTTTTTGTACCAGGACTGTGCTAATTCTTTAAGTGTAGGGTGGGGGTAAAACTCCTTCTTTTCATGTATATGTATGATGGTATCTTGACCATTGTTATTTTTGTTATCACTAGAATTTTTTAAAAAAAGTATTAGTGTGTCGTGCTAGTAATAGCACTTTCCATGGTTTTTGTTTTCGGTTCTTTTCCAAGAGAGTCTTTGAATAATATCTTGGCATATTATTATTTTAGTTATAGATAGGTACTTTCCAATTGATGGATGGATGGCAACCGTTTTGAGGGATAGTGAGTCTTGAGGAGTAGGATAGTAGTAGAGAATCCATGATTCCTTTCAAATGTTAGGTACTCATCCTAGGATCAGCTTCAGCAATATTGGGATACTCTCTTAAACATTATACATAAAAATATAAACAACTTCTAATTAATACATGTAGGTTGTTCCACTTGACTCTAATCTTGAAAATGGCTTTAAAATGGATTGCATTGAATTTGATCATGTTGTCAATTAGAAAGTTAATGGAAAAAAAGTATTTGGAGTCATTTGTGTGCTACGTGTGGTGAGTTTTAGTAGTATTCCATTCATTATATTTATATCTTAATGTAACACCCCGAAATTTTCCTAGACCAAACGCAAACCTTGCATGAAAAATCCAGAAGAAACTAGATATTTTGCCTCAGAATGACAGAGAGAACAAGTCGTGGTCAGCTCCAATGACCCATTGTCTGAGTAATGGTCAGCCCTACCTTGGTCTTTCGGAAACCAATGGGAAATGGACCGACCCATTGTGAGAAACAACGAGTCGTCCTGTCACTCGTTGGTCCCTAGCTCAGAACTCTTTTATCAAGGAACCCATGACTCAACCAATGAGTCGTCATGTGATACAATGACTCGTGGTGTGAATCGTTAGTTGGGACTCTCAAATATCTCCTTCAGGGAAAACGAGTGGCAACAATGACCCGTTATATCACACAATGAGTTGTTGTGACCACCAGTGGTAACAAGTACAGGAATCCCAAGAATTTTTTGAGTAGAGGTTACGACTCGATAAAACGACCCGTTGGGTCTACCAATGAGTCGTTCTGTTGCTTGTTGTTAGGCTTCCTAAATTTTCCTGCCAGTGGCCACGGGAGGTACCAACGACCCATTGGTTCATCCAACCAGCTATGGTCCCTCTCGTTTCTAGTTCCAGTGAACCAAAAATCAAGGCCCAAGACCAACGACTGGTCCCAACGAGTCATGGTCTCAACGAATGACTCGTTGAGTGACCTGTTGGTCCCTGTCAGCAGTTTTTAAAGATTTTTCCCCAGGGATATTTTAGTAATTTCCCACCTTTTTAATTCCTAAACTACATTGTTTTGCGTTAGTTTCAGGGAATTTAGAGGGGTAACCGATGATATACTTCACACCTCCCATTCCCTCATAATTTAGATGGTAAAACTCTCTCAGAAAAACTTAGAGCAGGAGCTAGGGCAATTGATATTTTTCTCAAATTCTCAAGGGATTTTCTCCAGGATTCGTTCACCAGGTATATGGTAATTCAACAAGGGAATTGTTGTTCGCTTGTGTCCCTAAACCCCTTCCATAATCTTCTATCAGTTATAGCCCTAAGGCTTCAAAATTTAGAAAGTTTTCAGACAGAATTTGGTAAAATTCATGTGGAATATTATCAATGTTATTAACTGCTATATTTTCCCAATTCTTAGGAATCATGTGGAAGCTAGGTTCTTGTGAAATGATTTAGCCCTAGCTTTTGCATTCAGTAAATTAGAGTCTTTCATATATGAATAATTATTCATGTTGCTAGATTCTATTAGTGTTAGGATTCCCTTGTTGTTAAAAATAAGTTTAAATCTCAATCAGATGCATGCAAGTCCAGTTTCTCAGAATATTAGTATACTCAGTATTATTCAGAAATGTCAGCTGATTGGTTTGATTATAGTCTTTTCTTGAGGTGTTAGTGGTGCCTCCCAGTTATCAGTTATTAGACTCAGATACCTTTTATTAGATTTTAGTTTATTCTATAAACGTTTACAATGCTTCCCGATAAGCAGCTCCGATCAATCTTAGAACACTAGTTACAGAATCCGATCCGATAAGACTATCAGGATACTTCCAGTTAGGTATCCCTTCCAGTTAGGTATCCCTGCCTTAGTCTTGGACCCCTGTTTGGAGTTATCAGCTTAGTAGTCATCCTAGGACTATCCAGTGGGAGTAGGACTTAGCACCGACCGGACTGGGGTTCCAATGCACCCAGGTTCCCAAAACTACATTGCCACCGTAGGTTATTTTATTATCCCCCATGGCTCCAGACTTGTGATCACCCAGCTTATGCCTTTATACCCTGGCAAGATATATTGGGTCCTACAGATGGGGTGTATACATCGAACTCCACGTTTAGCTCACGTGGTTATATATCGGTTATTGACTCTCCCACTAGTCAGTACATTTTTTGAGTTAGCTCATCTCAGTAAAATTTCATATTTACCTAGTTCAGTACAGTTAGCTTAGATCACTATCTAAGCTTTAGGGAATGTCTATGACCATCAGTCAGAGTCATTAATGACCATCTCAGTTATATTTCAACTGTTCAGTTTTCAGTATTTCAGTTGGTCATTACATGTCATTACAGTTCACTTACTTGTTCTTCATATTTATATTTCTCTCACTTGCTCAGTGCATTCAAAGTACTGACGCATGCCTTTTATGTTGTATCGTATTATGATACAGGTGCAGGTTCTCAGCCTCAACACTTTTAGTTGATTCCTTCAGGTGATATCAACAGCTATAGTGGTGAATCCTCATCTTTTGAGGACGATATTTTATTTCTTAGTATTTTCGTTCAGCTAGACTTTAGAGTTAGCTAGGGGCCTATCCTAAAAACTCATCATTAGTAGATGACTTTCTTACATAGACTCAGACATGCAGTATGTTTTTTTCAGATGTATGAACTTTTACCAGTTTAGCTTCCTTAAATGATTTTATTATTTAAAGCTTCTGCATATGTTTACTCAGATTACCAGTGTTATTATAGACCATGGGTTGGCTTGGGATTACTTGTGACTCCAAGTACTGTGTCTCATCCAGGGTATAGAATCGGTTCATGACAAACTTGGTATCATAGAACTAGGTTTAGAGTATCATAGGACGTCAGAAAGCCACGTCAAGTAGAGTCCTTTTCATGGGTGTGAAGCGCGCGACACTTATGACAGGGAGCCTACGAGATGTTATTAGGAAAACTCCCTTTTGTTCATACTCTTTATTGTGTGTTGAATTTCAATTCCAGAAACATTCTCCTATCTCATGCTCTATTTCGTTTCAGTGTGAAACTATGCACTCCCATGATGCGGAAATGGAAGAAGGGCTGGCAACGCTAATCGACCTGCCCACTAGCTCCAGAAGCCCCTCAAGACGATCAAGTGTCCTTAGCAAAATTTAGAGCGGCAATCCAGGTGCTGGCTCAGACAGTAACAAATCTGGTGAACCAGCAGGTGGTTCCAATAAATTCAAATGGGTCTCCAACAGCTGCCAGGGTTTGGGACTTCATCCCGAATGAACTTTCCAGCCTTTCATGGATGCAGGTGGAGAGGACCCACAGGAGTTCGTGGATGAAGTACAAAAGATAACCCAGATTATGGGTGTTACTTCCACTGAGAGTGCTGACCTGGCTACAGCTGAGGGTAGCCCAGATCTGGTACGATCAGTGGAAAGAAGGAGACCAGTAGGAGCGGAACCGGTGGAGTGGGAAGAGTTCATAACAACATTCCTAGATAGATTTTTGCTTCATGAATTAAGGGAGGTTAAGGTTGAAGAGTTCATGAATTTGAAGCATGAAAGCAGGGATGATGGAGCAAGATGCGCAAGAGTTCATACGATTGTTAAGATATGCTCCGAAGATGGTAACCGAGCCAAGGCTCGCATGCTTAAGTTCGTCAATGGAGTATATAACCTGGTCCTTAAGGAGTGCAGGACTGCGATGCTCGCAAAGACATTGGCCTCTCCCTTCGTCGTTCATGCCCAACAAATTGAGGCAGAAAACCTGAAAGACATGAAGCGGGAGAATAAATGGGCTAGGACTGGCCAATCAAATTATGGTCACCAAAGTTCTGGCGGTAGTAGCCGCCCACAGTAGCAACAGCGGCAGAGGGCTCCAACACCCACTTTGGCGAGTGCCCTAGCTACGGTCCCGCAAGGATCGAAAGGGTGGAGCATCTAGCTCACGATCCCGAGAGTCATGGCTAGATGTCGTTATCCAGCTTCCCTTTGTCTGGCAAGAACCATCCAGAGATGCCTTCAGGGCAAAGAGAGTTTCTTTGAGTTAGGACAGCTAGGTCACCGACCCAGAGAATGTCCATCATTAGGACAGGGGAGATCGAGTCTACACCATTTCCAGTAAGCTCTAGCAGGCCAACCAGCTCAGCGGGAGCCAACACTTGGTATGAATGGCGGTTAGCACCAAACCTCTTTTATTCTTTATCCCCTGCTCTCATCGGTATTAGGAAATCTCACTTGGCGTGGTCTGAGTATGTTACATCTCTTCCATCTAGATATGTATGCCCTATTAGATCTAAGGAGCCAGACTCGTGACTCCCTATGTAGCTGTTAAGTTTGAAATCGGTCAGTCACTCTCGAACCATTCTATGTCTCTGCCGAGTTGGTGAGAGTCGGTGGGACGGCCGGTTGTATAGAAATTGTCCAGTCTCAGTATTGAATAAGGTCATTCTAGTTGATCTTGTAGAGTTAGACATGGTTGATTTCGATCTCATTTTTGGCATGGGTGGTTACACTCTGGTTATTCCTCAATCTACTACAGAACTAGAGTCATCAGATTTCAGTTCCCTAATAAGCTAGGTTTAGAGTAGATGGGGCAGTATTTCAGTGCCTAAGAGGTCAGTTTATTTCCTACCTTATGCTTAGAAGCTCATTACGAAAGGGTGCATTTATCATCTAGTTCGGGTCCAAAGATTCATCTCACGAGACCCCAACTATCCAGTCATTTCAAGTTGTAGCAATTTAACCAACGTGTTTCCTAAGGATCTTCCTGGAGTTCCCCCTAAGCAGGAAATAGACTTTGGCATAGACCTTCTTCCAGACACTCAGCCCATCTCTATCTCTCCTTCTGAGAATGGCTCCGTGAGGCTCAAGGAGTTGAAGGAGCAGCTAAAACACCTTCTTGATAAGGGTTTCATTAGGCCCAACATTTCTCCATGGGGTGCTCCAGTATTATTCATGCAGAAAGAAAAGACCGTACATTACACATAGTTGAACAACGTCACAGTTAAAGCAGTTATCCCCTACCCAAGATTGATGACTTGTTTGATCGGCTTCAAGGAAGCCGAGTTATTTCTCTAAGAGTACATCTCAGGTCAGGTATCAGCTTAGAGTCAGAAATGTGACATACCGAAAACATCCTTGAGAACTCGGTATGGTGCTATGAATCTGTGGTTATGTCCTTTGGACTAACTAATGCCCCCATAGCTTTCATGGACCTAATGAATGAGGTTTCAAGTAGTATCTAGACATGTTCACTATTGTATTCGTTGATGAAATTCTTGTATACTCAGAAATGAGGAAGAACATTCTAACCATCTGAGGATAGTGCTATAGACGCTTAGAGACCTGGTTGTTTTTGCTAAATTTAGCAAAATGTGATTTTTTGAAGTGCGTGACTTTCCTTGGTCACGTGGTCTCAAGTTAGGGTATTTGGTAGATCCTCAAAGATAGAAACTTGATGAAAGACTGGCCAAGAACTACTTCCCCAATCGAAATCAAAAGTTTCTTGAGTCTAGCTGGTTATTACCGACATTTTGTGGAAGGATTTTCCTCTATTTCACTATCTCGACTAGGTTGACACGTAAAAAGGTGAAGTTTCAGTGGTCGGATGTGTGTGAGAAGTGTTTCTAGGAGCTAAAAAGACTCGACTCACTATCGCACAAATTTTAACCTTACTGGAAGGAACATGGGTTCGTAGTATATTGTGACACTTTCAGAGTGGAATCCGTTGCATTCGATGCGGCGAGGCAAGATATTAGCTTACGGCTCTAGACAACACAAGGTTCACGAAAAAACTGTCAACACTTGTTGGTTGGAAATAGTGAATGTTGCGTTGAAAATATGGAGGCACTACCTTTCACGGCGCTCACATGGATGTTTTCACCACGATCACAAGAGCCTTCGGTATGTTTTCGAGTCAGAAAGACTTGAGTCTTCGTCAGAGAGAAGGTGGTTGGAGCTATTGAAGGATTACAACATGCGTGTGGTGTACCACCGGAAGAGGCCAATATGGTGGCTGATGCACTAAGCAGGATGTCCATGAGAAGCGTGGCTCATGTTGAAGAAAGTACAAGGAACTGGAAAGGATATTCCGCAGATTGCTTCGGTTGGGAGTGAAATTAGTTGATTCAACTAAGGGCGGAGTAGTAGTGAAAAAGCGTATCAAATTCCTCATTAGTTGTTGAAGTTAAGGTCAAAAGGAAGGATGAAAGATCTCATAATTCTTAAGCTAAAAGAAGCAGTTCTTAGAAATGAAGTGAAGGCTTTCTTCTTCAAAGGGAGATGGTATGCTCCGTTACCGGGGTAGACTATGTGTACTGGATGTAGGTGACTTGACACGGTAGATACTAGCAAGCACACAGCTCAATGTTCTTATTCACCCAGGTGCAACTAAGATGTACCGTGATCTACGGGATATTTACTAGTGGAACGACATGAAAAGAGACATAGCAAAATTTGTGGCTAAGTGCACGAACTGCCAACAAGTTAGGTGGAACATTATAGATTGGAAGGTATGACTCAGGATATCACCGTATGCCCACGTGGAAGTGGGAAGAATTTAATACGGACTTCATTACAGTGTTGCCTCGTACTTGTCGGCAGCATGAGTCAATTTGGGTGATAGTAGACAGAGAATGACCAAGTCAAACACAATTCCTCTCCAGTTAAAACTACAGACTCGGCTGAGGATTATGCTAGGCTATATATTTGGGAGTTAGTCAGAAAGCATAGAGTGCCTTTGTCCATTATTTTAGATAGAGGTACCCAGTTCACCTTGCATTTTTGAAAGTCATTTCTGAAAGGACTCTGTACCCAGGTCAAGCTCAACACAGCTTTTCACCCTTAGACAGATGGACAAGATGAGCAGACTATTTAGACCTTAGAATATATCTTTGAGATCTTGTCGATCAACTTCAAGGGCAATTGGGATGATCACTTGCCTCTCCATCGAGTGTGCGTACAACAACAACTACCACTACAGTATTCAGATATGGCCCCGTTTGAGGCATTATGGTAGGAGGTGTAGGTCTCCTATAGGGTGGCTTGAGGTTGGTAAAAGCTACCTTTATAGGGCTAGACTCAGTTCATCAAGCTGTACAGAAGGTGTAACTTATCAGGGAAAAGTTGAAAACAACGCAAAGCCGACGAGAAATTCTATGCCGAAGTGAGGAGAAGAGAGTTAGAATTTTCAGTAGATTGTGGGTTTTATCTAAAGAATTTAACCTATGAAGGGGGTGATAAGGTTTGGAAAGAAAGGATAATTCATTCCAGGCTACGTGGGACCCTAAAGGATTCTGAGGCGGATAAGCAGTGTGGCATATGAGTTAGAATTACCTCCAGAGTTAGCATCTGTGCACCCAGTCTTCCATATGTCACTATTGATAAAGTGCATCGGTGATCCGACTTGGTTGTGCCACTAGAAAGTGCGGGAGTGAAGTATAGTCTCTCTTATGAAGAGGTCCCAGTTCAGATCCTAGACCATCAGGTTCGTAAGCTGAGAAATAAGGAATTCACTTCGGTGAAAATCTTGTGGAGGAACCAACTAGTTGAGGGAGCCACATGAAAAAGAGACATGATGGCAAAATACCTCATTTATTCCTTCCAGTTCAAAGTCAACATCATGTACTAAATTCCTCCTCAATACACTATTCAGTTCTGTATTCATCACCTCTATTCAGATTTTCAATGTGCATTCAAGGTTCATCAGCTCTGTTAACATGGTTAAGTCAGTTCAGAGTCAGTTACTACTTCAAAAACCAGTTCATAGTCTCAGCATGGGAATTTCAGCTCTTTTCCTAGTTTTCCAGCAGTCTTAACCTTCATTCGAGGATGAATAATCCCAAGTGGGAGACTGTAAGTCCCGAAACTTTCCTGAACCAAACCAGACTTTGCAGAAAATCCAGAAGATACCAAAAATTTTCCTTAGAACGACCGAGATAATGAGTTGCGGTCAGCTCAACGTCCGTTGTTTGAGTCGTGAATCGCTTTGCCTTGATCCTTCGAGAACCAATGGGACATGATGACACACTGTGAAACAATGACTCGTCCTATCACTCATTGGTCCCCATCTCAGAAGAACTCCCTTATCCAGGAACCCTGACTCAACCAACGAGTTGTCGTGTGATACAATAGTGGTGTGAGTCATTAGTTGGGACTCCCCAAATTCTCCTTCCGTTACAATAAAGTGGCAACAACGACGTTGTATCACACAATGAGTCATTGTGACCCATGGTGACAAGTTCAAGGATCCTAAAATTTTTCTAGCAAGAGGTGATGACTCGATACAATGACCTGTTAGGTCTGCCAATTACTCGATACATTTGCTCGTTGTTAGGCTTCCCACATTTTCCTACCATTGACCATGGGAGGTACCAAAGAACCATTGGTTCATTCAATGAGTCGTGGTCCCTCTTGTTTCCAGTTCCTAGTAAGCCAAAAATCCAGGCCCGGACCAATGGCTGGTCCCAGAGTCTTGGTCTCAACCAATGACTCGTTGAGTGATCTGTTGGTCCCTGTTGGCAGTTTTCCAGATTTTTTCCCCAGGGATAATTTAGTAATTTTACACCTTTTTAATTCTAAACTATGCTGTTTTGGGTTACTTTTATGGAATTTAGAGAGGGTAACCGATGATATAGTTCACCTCTCATTCCTCAAGAAAGTCCAGATCGTAAAACTCTCTCAGAAAAACTTAGAGCAGAAGCAAGGAAATCCAATTTTCTTCTCATATTCTCAAGGGATTTTCTCGGGATTTCTTCACGGAGGTATGTGGTAATTCAGCAAGGGAATTGTTCTTCCCTTGTGTCCCCAAACCTTTCCATAATCACTTCTATCAGTTATAGCCCTGAGGCTTCGAAATTTAGAAAGTTTCCAGACAAAATTCGGTAAATTTCAAGTGGAATATTATTCATTTTATTGACTTCTATATTTTACCAATTCTTAGGAAAGGAAATTAGCTTGTTGTGAAATGATTTAGCCCTAGCTTTGGTATTCAGTAAATTAGAGTCTTGCATATTTGACTAATTATTCATGTTTCTTGATTCTATCAGTGTTGGGATTCCCTTGTTAAAAATAAGTTGATATCTTAGTCATATATGCATGCTAGTCAGTTTCGAGACTGAATATTAGTATACTCAATATTATTAAGTAATGTCAGTTGATTGGTTTGACTACAGTCTTTTCTTGAGGTGTCAGTGGTGCCTGCTAGTTATCAGTTATTAGACTCAGATACCTATTATCAAATTTTAGTTGGCTCTTTAGATGGTTATGGCTTCCAGATAAACCCAGCTCCGACCAGTCTTAGAACACCAGCTACAGAATTTGGTCCGATAAAACTCTTAAGATACTTCCAGATAGCTATCACACCTTAGTCTTGGACCCCAATTTTGAGCTACCAGCTTAGTAGTCAGCCTAGGACTATCCAATGGGAGTATGACTTATCACAAAGCGGACGGGGTTCCAGCGCACCCAGGTTCCCAAAACTAAGTTGCCACCGTAGGTTATTTTATTGGCCCCATGGCCCCAGACTTGTGATCACCCAACTCATGCCTTTATATCCTAGCAAGGTATAGAGGGCTCTATTGATGGGATGTATGCATCAGACTCCACGTTTAGCTCACGTGGATTATATAACTGGACCATAGACCCTCCACTAAAGTGGTGCAGTTTCAGTTTGGCTAATCTCAGTGCAGTTGAGATTGCTTAATTCGTGATTGGCTCAGATCAGTATCTCAGATTTAGGGCATGTCTGCTGACCATTAGTCGAAGTCATTAATGACCATCTTAGTTATATTTCGGTTGTTCGGTTTTTATTATTTCATTTGGTCATTACATGTCATTATAGTTCAGTTACTGGTTCATCATGTTTATATGTTCTCTCACTTACTCAGTACATTTAAAGTACTGACGGATACCTTCTATGTTGTATCGTATTATGATAGAGGCGCAGGTTCTTAGCCTCCCAGCACCGTCAGTTAATTCTTTCATGTGATATCAGCCGATTTGCGTGGTGAGTCCTCATCTTTCGAGAAGATATTTATTTTCAGTATTTTCTTTCAGTTAGACTTTAGAGTTAGCTCGGGGCCTGTCCCCTTAACTCATCATTAGTACATGACTTTTAGACATAGACTCAGACATTTAGTATGTTTTTCAAATGTATGAACTTTTATCGATTTAGCTTCCTTAAGTATTTTACTATTTAAAGCTTCCACTATATTTACTCAGATTACCAGTATTATGATTGACCATGGGTAGGTTTGGGCTACTTATGACTCCAAGTACCGTGTCTCGTCTAGGGTATGGACTCCAGGTCGTGAAACTAGAACTTGCAGTGCGTCTACAAAATGAAATGAGTTCTGCAAGTATAGGAAAGGACATAGGCAGTGTAATGACCCAAACCCAAGGAGGTGCGACTAGCACTCGGTTCCTTACTTGATCGAGTGAACCCTACAGTTAACCAACAATAACCCATAGCCGATGAGGCTCAGCACCTCGATAATATAATAGAATTAGAGTAAATAATAGTTCTATACCAGAAGCTAGCCATCAAAACTAACAAATAAATATACAATAAGTCGACGAGGCCACAACCCAGAATAACAACCTGCATAATAGGGCCTTCTAGTCCTACAACAACACCACAACATATGTCTACGAGACTCTACGAGTACAACAATAGTCAACTAATCAAGATAGGGCCCAACCTATGAAGTAAAACAAAATAGAAAAACTAGTAAATCTAGATGAATTGAGCTTACCAACCAGCTATTCCACTCAGCAAACGAGGATCACGACATACTGCTAATAAACACCTCGTAAGCATGAGATAGTAGCGCCCCCAGGCTCAAGGCCTCATTGCAAAAAATATACGAGTATGTAAGGCGACAAGAAAATGAGCACAATGTAACTAAAGAAATTCAAAGAGGTACAAATAGAAATCAACAATACAAACGACAACCTGTGGCTCCCATGATCCTAGAAAGTTAAAAAAACTATCAAAACGACAAGGATATCAATACAAACACATTGGTCACAACCCGCACCTCCATTAGGTCAATCTGGTATCACCTTATTTTTTCCTTTCCCGGTCTTCCAACAATCCTCAGACATAACCAGAGCAAGCAACAGTATTATACATTAACACAGAATGCAATATGATGCACCAATCATTATAATGTAAATCATCTCACAAGTTCGACCTTTTCAGGTAATGTGTTGTGGGTTTACAACACTTTCAATGCTTATAACTAAGGAAATAAGTATGGACTTAGGTATGTCTATACAGATATGAGGAACTTTTACTTTCTTTTAAGGAAATTAGGTGTTGGAGTTGAAATGTGAAAAACAATGAAAATTATAGAAAAGGCAATTAGGATCACAGTAGGAGTGGTACCATCCTGGTACAAACCATACTTAGAATCGTGGACAAATCCATAAGATGTGATGAACCAAAATGTCAAAGTATGACTCTTTGTACGAGTTGTTATTCGCTCAAATAAAAACTTCCTGGCAAGTATGAAGCAGACGTTATCCATAAATAACCCAACAAAGAGGTTGGGATCGAATACACAAGGAATAGGGTAAGATCTAGACTAACGCCTATAAGTGAACTTGTTGGTAGGTTATCTCTCGAAATTGGGGGTTTCAAAGAAAACAAATATTAAAACAAAATTGTAATTGTGATTGATATCAAAATTTGTAAATAACTAGGGTAAGTGTTCCCCATGGATACATAACTACTTCGGGTATGCCCACGTGATCATCTCAATGATTACTTATAGAACTAATAACTAGAGGTTCATCAAACGACTAGTTTGTCCCTATTGGATAACTATACTCAATCACCGGGTCAGGTCTCATGAGCAATTTCTTTCTAACCATTATCAATTTGTCAAAAATTTAACTATCCTGCGATCACAGCTCAAGTTAATATAATGATCATAAAGACCAAGACTTTATTGTAATTCTCTTTTCCTAATATCTGCTCTCTAGGTTCAAGCAAGTAAGAACTGGGCAAGTACAAATGTTGTATACCGTTAAGAAATGTATAAAGATGAAGAGAATAAAATACAAGCATTTAGCATTGGTTTTGAATCACTTTTGTGTAACCCTATTCCGTTAATCCACCATGGTTCCCACAACCCTTAGTTGTGGAGGTTTTAGCCTCTCATGATTGTAAGATTACAATTTGCATTCATAGACAAACACATAATTAAATACGTAGAACAATAATTGGAGAAAATCTGCTTTGAATATCAAGAAAATCTCAAGAACAATGGATGAAATCAAGAGTTTGATCCTAAGAATTGCTCTTCAAAACTTGATAAATATTCACAAAAATTCCTTTTCACATGTCTCTACTACTTTCTTTATGGCTTCTTCTACTAAAATAAAATATAAAAGGTATTCATACAATCGTTATAAATCTTTTCCTAAGCTAACAGGGAATTTTCCATATCTAATGCCGGTTGTATCACGACTGATCCTATGACCCATAATAGGGTTGTATGGGTCGTACCTACTTCTATACATCCTTGGCTGCTTGATTTGTCTAAGTATTATTGGCAGGTTGGGTATGGACATGTACCATAGTCCTACGAGTTGTACGGTGCATCTTTGGCTTGGCCCACAAGAACTCGACATCTTCTAAAGTTTTCAACAAGTGTTGTGGTATGCCTCATACCTTCCTCCTACAACTCGTACTGCTTGTTGTATCTGAAGTTCTGCCAAGTCGCCAAGAATCTTGAAGCTCACCATGGCTCATAGTACGGGTCAGATGTAGTGCTATGATCCATGGGTCCACTTGTACCAAGACACTGCCTTGTGCAAATTTCTCGAGAAAGAATTCCACGACTCGATTTAGCTTATATAGTCTTGGTATGGCTCGTACTGAGAGTCATACATTGCCTTCCTCTTAATCCAGCCTTTTGATTTTCACCACGATTCTCACTATGGCTCGTACTGAGACTTGTAATTTGGTTGATTTTATGCATTTTTATGCCTCTTTTGCACATTATTGTTTCAACACCTGTTTTCCACTGAAATCAAACTGAAAGTACACTCATACCATATAGAAAACATACCTAAGTCCATGCTATTTTCTCAGTTTTAAGCATCAAGAAACTACTCTAAACTCATAGCACATCAACACCCACAACTTTAGATTTTTGCATGTCCTCGAGGCAAATAAAACCAAAAAATCTAAACACGATGCTTAACTAGAAAATAAACCTAGGATACTACAACCAACAATCAACTAGAACTTGCACTATAAACTCAAACAACTTTTGACCCTTTTCCGTAGACAAATCAGCACATGCACATCAAGCAACCACAAAACATGATAAATAGGGATCAAGATATGTCATCTAGCTATTAACATATAGTTAAGTCATCACCAATGCTTTTCACACAGACCACTGGTATAATTAAACACAAACCATGTACCCTCATAGCAAATGAAGTCACCCACTCACAAATACAAGAAAATATGAAACATGGGATTGAACAAGTAGACTCTCACTCTAACAAAGGAGTTCAAAAATACTGCATATCGGATACCATAGAGCTTCCCCTTATTTTCTCTACTTCGGTTTGTCAGATGGTCAGGCTAGGATCACTATAGGACTTGAATCGGCTTGTAATGTAGGATTTTCAGCTGGGTATGGAAGATGAAATCTTTAGTGACTAAACCCCTCCTTGGCACTACATCGTGTGGCTCCATTTTTCACTTTTTCACCCTTTTTTACTTTTTCACTTTTTCCTCCCTTTTCACCCTTTTTATGCATTTGTATGAGTGTGGTGTGTTTATTTAAATTTTTATGCATCTTTCTCTTTTTGTATTTTCCTTTTCAATTTTTTTGTCACATCACCTCATTTTTCACCTTTTTCTTTTCTTTTCCTTTTTCACCCCTACCTATACCCTGATATGCATTTTTCTATGTTGAGGTTCACAATGTCCAAGGAGGACTGAGGTCAAAAAAGGTTCATTATAAAAAAATGGAGTACGGTTAGTTGAAGTTATCAAAGAAAAAATGGTTCATTCAAGGATCAAAATCGGGATCAAGGGAATCAGATCATTTTGGTAGGGTAATTTAAGGTAAAAATAGGCTAAACAAAAAGCCTGCGATCCTTTCCTAACCAACCATTCTAAAACCTATGTAAAGACCAACCGAGACAAGTTCTAGATCTTCCACGCGGTATTAAACTAGGTATTATACCTCACTCACTTATGGTACATGTCTTGCATTCACTCAACTGATTTGGTTTAGACATGGATAGCAAACTATTCATGCTAATACACTAAATGACATAAAAAGATTCACAGAAATTATGCTTTGCAATCAACACAAATTACATAACAAAATCATCAAGAAATTTTAAACAGGGTCGAATTTTACAAATTCGAAACTAGTGCAATTTATTAGCTGAAGTACTCCTAAGATACTTTCACAATTAACAAAATCGGAAAAATAAAATCCTAAACATGATGGTTCTACTAGATAACATGCCTGAGGGAAAAGGAACACGGCAAGAAAAACCCTTGGACGTATCAAAATCCCAAAAATACAAGTACACCCCTCCTTTTAAAAGCATGCTTCATCAATGAAGCATAGAATGTATAACAGAAGGAAGGGAACATACCAGCGGCGCACTAGCGCTCATGTCATCCTGCGGAGGAGGTACCTCTGCTGCAATCGTGGTGCTAGTGGTGGCCGGTGCACTTCCCTTTGGTGTATACGTAGGGGAGTGGCTACCCCCTCAGTAGTAATGGTCACCTCTATGACCTCTGGAATCACTGGAGTTGAATGTGTCTTGTTCGAAGGGTCCTTGCCACTTGTAAGCTCTACATGAACCATGGTGGAGCTACCCCGCTCCTCTAGCTCTCTCAAGCATCTCTAATTGATGCTCATCATGGGTCATATTGACTCTCCAATCTTTCCCGCTTGTGCTCTCTCTTCTCTTCTTCTTTGGGGTCTTATCTCCAACATCCTCAGAGACCCTCTTTTTTCCTTTCTCCTTCTCGACTCCTGTGGGCTTCCAATAAGCCGCTAGATCAGAAAGCTCCTCATCAATACCAACGCCGATATTAAGAAGAGTAGGGGCTGCTATAATTTCGGCTTCCCATGATGAAAGCTCGACCACTTGACTCCATGAGAGGCACTAACTCCTCACATAGGCTGCTCGTGTGAGTTCTCTCAGCCATATACATGTTGAATCTGCTTTCAAAACCATCTAGCCTAGCGTGTAGGGCAAGTGCAGTTGTCTCCGTCTCACCCTTTACCCAAGGCTTGACATTCTCCATCATCTTCTAAACCTTTTTCTCAGCTACGATCAGTCTCTTGGCCAACTTTTAGAGAGAAATTCTGAGGCACTAGCATGTACCCGGGTGAGTCTGGCTCGAGGCTCATGGGTGGTGTGACAGAGATGCTAGGAGCTACATCTGAATGACCGACACCTATAGACGGTGTCTTACCCTACTCTTGTGAAGTGGGGGCATCCCAACTGTCCGTGATAATGGGAATATGGTAGAAATTCGTCCCGACTTACTAGGACCATCTCATCGATTTAGGCTAATATCAACAATATCGCGTCCTCCGATCGAGTGATCCTCACCGCAGCGCACCTTGATGCCTGCCTTTATGTACAATCTGAATGAGACTCAGGGAATGGGTTGGTAGTGCTCCAATCCCATAGACGATCCGAATCTCCCTCTGTAATGCCCCTCGGTATTGATGGGGATATTTCGACATGATACAAGCCACCAAAGGCTTTGCTCTATCTGCGCTGAGGGCGTTATCATTTACTGTCGGGGCCAACCGGTGGCACACTAATGTCCAATAGGCTTTTTCTATGATTTTCAGAGAGTTCTTTCTGACCTGCTTGTTGCCCTGAGTGACCCATTATGCCTCTTCTTTGTCCTCAACAATCACTCTGGACAGCATTAGATTTGCCTCCACCTCTCATCAAAACCCAGTTGCTTGATCTATTTCAAGGCCTCCAACAGATAGTCATATCCCGGTGTAGCATATGGTGATATGAATTGGGGCCCATATAACACTCGAGAAATAGTGCACTCAGATATCCACATCTCGGCCTCTTACCGCGATGTTCTATAGCTTGGGCTGGTCTTATAACTTTGCCCACTTTCTCTTTCTGATCCATGGTTGCCAAATAATTGGCGTAGAACTCCCAGACAATTTTTGAAGTGTCAATCGGCGGCCCTGTATCCAGTCGAATCCATAGAAGATAAATATCCACTTCATCTCCGCCACCTTGGTCAATGAATTGGTGAGGATCTGTGGCCCTTCTTGAATGCTCCGCGAAGGTTTTTTCTTGGTGCTGAAAGAAATGCCCTGTTCATATATTTCCTAGGCTCCTATTACTCTCTTGAGTGTATAGTTCTCCCTAGGAGGTGTACGCTCTGCTCGGGGTAGGTGCCTCCTCCTCTAATTCGGACTCACTGTCTGCATCGCCAGGTGGGCCTTCTTGGACCCCCTCTTCTTCATTAGATCCACTTCCAGTCTCTTGGGCTCTTTCCTCCGCTCCCTCCTCAGGCTGGGGGGAGCACCAGCAGAGATAATGGCGATGGCCACCACAACCTGGGCTTTAGCCTTCGCCCTAGTGGTTTGGGTCCCATCGGTATCAGATGTATCGACCCGGTATTCCTCTACTGAACCACTAGGGAGTTTCCGCTTGTTCGGATTTGGAGGTCTCATGGTCCGCCCGAGCAGTTGCCTTGGATGATTTTCATTTCTGTGTCATTGTACTTGTGGAGAAAAAGGTTAGAATTCCAAATCTGAAAAAAGAAAGCAAGAAAAAGAAGTCCTCTATAATTTAACACAGGTCTCTGATCTGGGTCTTACCTTTGAGGTACGATTCATACTAAGACTCATAATATCTCAGGTCAATGTTATGCCTCTGAGGTATGACTCGTACAATGAGTACGATCAATACCATGAGTCGTATAAGGATGCCCCTTGAAAATAGATATTCTGCATTTTCCACACGACTCGCTGGTATATGACCCATAAGCTGATTTCACAAGTTGTTTGAAGGATCATACCTGTAACATGGACTTGACGAATTTTTTTGTACGATTGCCAGTACGACTCGTAGTAGGATACCATGAGTTGTACAATGATTCGTACCTAAATTTTACAAGTGTTCCCAGGACAGTCCCAACGAATCCTCCTACGAGTCGTAGTATGAAACCACAAGTCATAGGAAGTCTTCTGAAGCCTGTCCCTGCCTTATTTTTATTGAGTTGCAGGATATTTTAATTTAGTGTTGGGTACTCAGAATTCCCCAAGTCTAGACATGGCTTTATCATGTTTACATTTACCTATTCCTCAAATTTTTAATCACAACCCATAACTCAAGTTTAACAGTTCATTTGCATGATTTTACAAGTTACATCCCCATCCAGTTGCTCATAACTTGTTCACATCCCTAGTCATTATCCTTTTTAGTTTTTCAAGCATTGAGAGGACTCTCAGGGATTAAGCAAGTTTTCTTCAAGCACAACATGTCATTAGTCTATCCAATTGAACAAATAACACTTACTTTAATGTTGCTTACTTCGACTGGAAATTAGGAACTAGGGTTGGAATAGGGATTCTGAAGTGTTATCTGAGCAATAACTTTCTTAATTGATCCTACTTCTGAGTTACGGGTGTGAGGGAGTCGTGATTTGTAGTCATGACTTTGGTTCTGATTGTATGGGAGAAGGGTTCGATTTGTTTGAAGTTTAAATATCTTGTTGGGAAATTTGAAAATTTTGGGCCGAGTCAGGTGATTTTAAACTGTTTGACCTGTCACAACTCGTACCACGAGTCATAGGAAGGCCCTACAACTCGTCCCTTGGACTCGTAACAGAGAGGTTAAGAAACTTACCTGTGGACCTAGAGTACATCTTATGACTCGTACTATAAAGGTAGGATTTGTACTATGACTGGTAGGTCTTTCTTATATTATGATCCATGCCTTGCATGTTCATAACCACAGTGAGTACTACGACCAGTTCAATTATGTTACGAGTCATAAGATCAACCGTACCCTGAAACCATGCACTAAAATACATATTTGCTTCTTATCACGACTCGTACTACAACCTGTACAATCCTCTTACAGGTTGTACTAAGGACCGTAGAACCTACCTATTCAGCAATTCTTCTGACACCACTGTTTCCCTTATACACTGAACATACATAAGTCAATCAACTTGGGTCGCCTCCCAAGATGCGCTTGATTTAACGTCGCGGAGTACGACATAGAATTAGTTCAGTTACTCAGGATTAACCAAAACCACCACTTGGGTTTTCCTCCCAAGAAGTGCTGATTTAACATCATGGCACGACGCAAAATCTCTTGACTTCTCAAATTTTTCAAGGAACTCAGATTCATCCCTATTTACGAGACCTCTCTATACTCCTTTGGTTGCTTCATTGACCAGCAAACATTGAAGGTGACCTCTTCTTTATTGAGTCTGAATTTCAACTGGCCAACCTCGGCATCTACTAAAAGCTCTCCTAGTAGTAAAGAATGGCTGCCCCAAAATGATGGGGAGCTCAAAATCAACCTCTAATCCAAAGATCATGAAGTCTGCTGGGAATATGAATCTATCAACTTTAACAAGAACATCGAACAGGATCCACACAGGCTTCTTCATAGTTCGGTCGTGTAATACCGGAAGTGCCTAAGACGTTAGACCTTCTTCTTCTTCTTCATATTATTATTATTATTATTATTATTGTTGTTATTATTATTATTATTATTATTATTATTATTATTATTATTATTATTATTATTATTATTATTATTATTATTATTATTATTATTATTATTATTATTATTATTAAAAGGAAGATACACAGAAAATTCTGGGATTCCCCCTCATACGACCCGTGGTACAGTCGTTAGAAGAAAGAGACGGGCGGTAGAAGTGCCCGTGGTGAAAGGTTGCAGGAGCTGGATTAGGAAATAACGGGTCTCAGAATGATCCATTGGTGGTTGTAAGAAGTCGTTGATTGAGATTGTGGTGAGACTGGTCCTTGGTCAAGGAGGAAGTAACGAGTTAGGAAACGACCGTGCGGGTAACAATGGGCGTTGTCGGAAACTGTGGAGAATTTCCAGATTAGTGGTTGTGGTGACGAAGACTGGTAGAAATGAGTCATTTTGAGCTAGAAATGACCCATCCTGTCTTGTCATGGTGAGGGATTAGAGACTTGGATTCGGGAAGTAGCAATGGCGGTAACAACGGATGCGTGGGGGCTAACAACGGATCGTTTTGTCGTCCATTGTCATTGGCAGTTCGTTTTCTAGGAAATTCATTAAGGGTATTTTCGTTATTTCTAAGCTCTAGGGTCCTAAACTACATCGTTTTTAATCTCTCGAAATAGGCAGTTTTATGAGGGTAAGTCCATTCTAGGCTCATACACATCCATGCATGCAGTGAAGCGTTTAAAAGGTGATCAAGTTTAGTCTTTCTTCAAAGTTTTTCTTCAATTTTCATTGGGCAATTAGAAAAGTGGTAGAATCAGATCCTATCATATGTAGGGTTATGAATGAGTGAATTTGTTCACACCTGCAAATCCCTCTCTAAATCATGAAAAATTCATATGTTGATTCTATGGGGTTTTAACCCAATGCATGAAATTCCTAATTTCCTACATGGGTATGATTTAAAGATGTTTCTACTATTGAATTATCAAGCATGTTTATGAATTTTTAAACTCTTCAAAAAATAACTATAAATTATTAAACTAAAAAAATAAAAAATTCTCAATTATGAAAGATCATGAAAGTTAAGATTTATGATGAATGTTCAAGTATGATGAGACATTATTGATGATAAGCCTGTTTTCAAGTTACCCATGTTTATCATGTTTATCATGTTTTCAAGTGAATTAAGCATTTTCAAGCATGTTAAGTATTGGGTAATGCCCTTATGTTCAAGTATGATTTATATTTCACAATTAAGCTTACCACATGGTTTTGGAGTTAAGACTCCCAAGTATGTTTTAAGCTTATGGTATGGTTTGAGCTATAGCTCCTAATGTATGATTGCAGATTTGATATGTATTTGATTACTAAGCTTCGTCAATAGACGATGGTAAGCTTCATTGAAAAATGATGGAGAGCATATGCATGTTTTTGGGAGTAGTGTCTAGCACCGAGTAGGCTAAGGGTATATCAACCCTATATATGAACTACTCGCCAACATAGGTTTATGCATATCTCTATATATATATATATATATATATGGCAGGACCTCCCTTGTTAGCTATCCCTTGCCCCGATTGGGCCTTGAGCTTGATATTGATATCATGGTATTGTCCTTAGCCCTGACAAGGCTTTGGATAGCTCTACCCACTTGAGTGTAATAGTTGGGACCATGTAAGCTCTATCGTGGTATGTCGATTATATGAAAAGTCTCCCATTGTTCCTCATGATGTAAGTTATATATATATATATATATACATATATATATATGTTCTAAATTAGGTTTTGACCAATGTTGATTTTACTTATGATTATGAGATTTCAGCTTTGGGTCATTCGATTCAGTTATGATGTTATGTAATGTTGAGATCATGATTTCCGAAAATTGCATATAAGCCCTATTCTCAAGATTATTATCTCTTTGATTATGTTTTTATATTACACATGTTTTAGATGATTTTACTTAAATTAAGCGGTATTGCACCTTGCATACTCGGTACATTCCACATGCGATCGCCTACTCTATATTTGTATCATTTTTATGATACAGAAACGTCTTCAGACTCAGCCCGCCATTAGCCTATTCTGAAGTTAGCATCTAGCTTTGTGGTGATTCCTCATCACCCGAGGACCATTGCTATCAGATATCTTTGTACTTTCAGTTCTCAAGCATTTGGGTTAGTTGGGGTTGGTGTCCCATCAACCCGTTAGTTATGTAGAGGCTTTCAGACTATATGTAGTAATTATCTTGTCACATATGAACTAAATTTCGGTTGATGTTGTATTTTATGATGAGACTTTTATTTTATATTTATTACGTTAAATCTTCCACTTTATTTGATTGAGTTAGATGTATGTTCATGCCATGCGTTACAGACTTGTAGTCTCTCGGTTTGCTCATGTGCCATGTCTCGATCTGGGCCTATGTTCTGGTCGTGACAAACTTGGTATCAGAGTGATAGGTTTGAAGTATTCTAGGTGTCTTAAAGTCCCGTTAAGTAGAGTCTTTTTTCTTAGATGTGAAGCACGCCACACTCATGATGAAAAGGCTACGAGGCGTTTAGAAAATGCTCCTTTCAGAATCTATGTCATGTGATGAAATGTCTCTTTGTCCTTATAACTGTCCCCTACTCGAGATTGCAGGAATCACGCCCCTCCCCGCAGAAGAGTTAATGGTAGAAAAAATGGGAATGGAAATGGCCACGAGGATGGTAATGGATACAGGCTACCAATAAGCCCCACCAGTCCGGGAGCACCATGCCCCGGAGTTGATTTCCCATGCTGAGTTTAGGGCAGCCATTCAGATGCTAGAGCAGGCCTTGACCGCTCAGGTCAACCAGTGTGTTAACATGTCCACAAATGAATGCGGCGGCAGCAGCCATGGGAATTACAAGGATGAGCCCACCAGGTTTCTTGGGTCCAAGGGGCGGATCCACGTGAGTTTATCGATGAGATTATGAAGATCACCCAGGTCATGGGGGTGAATGGAGTAGAGTGTGCTGATTTTGCATCATATCAGTTGAAAAGGGTCGCACACATTTGGTTTAGATAGTAGAAGAATAGCAGGGCAGCTGGAGTAGGCCTACGGTTGGGGAGGAGTTTCATGTTGCTTTTCTAGATCTATTCTTCCCTCGTGAGATGATGGACTTCAAAGCGGCCGAGAACCTGAACCTAAAATAGGGAAACATGTGTTGCAGGAATTTTTTATGGCGGATTGCTAATCTGTCAAAAAACGCCCCAAAGTTACTGGTTGATCAGAAGGCGCGAGTGAGTAGGTTTGTTCATGGGGTGGCGGACTATCTAGACAAGGATTGTAGGACCGCTATTCTCCATCAAGATATGGATTTCCCTTGGATAGTTTTATATGCCCTAGAAGATAGAGGCGGTGCACATGGCGAAGAGGCCAAGAGAGGCCGGATGAACCATCCCATGTTCTCCTCAGCGAGGCCACAGGTGGTGGGCACCGACAGCGGACCAGCAAGATCTTCAGCTCTAGGATCTTCGGTGATGAGTATACCATATAGACCTAGGCCCGACTAGAGAGGGCGAGCATCAGCCTCTAGGGGTCAGAGAAGCAGGCCCGCAGTTCCGGTAATATCCCAGTTTGTGGCAAGTGTGGTCAGGGGAGCACACAGGTCAGTGCTGGCAGGTACAAGTGCTTTCTTCGGGTGTGGAAAGCCTGGACATATGCTCTCGAGAGGTTTCCCGGAGGAACCTAGACGGGGTATGATAGGGACCCAGCTTGCACTTTAGCAGCTCTACCCGCACACCCAGCTGGCGTCGCCCGCATGAGCGCGTCCCGCAAGTGTACAGGTCATTAGAAAATGTCTCAGTGGCTCTTTTAGAGAGCAGAAATGTAAAATGAGCCACAGGACTGGACGCATTCCTCTAACTATCCATTTCTAGTGTGATCTTAAAATGCCAAAATGTTGGTTATAGACATTTTTCAAGGAGATTTAATTAAGTCTAGTTTTGGTCAACGAAATATTCTGAAATTACTCTAGGAGCAACATAGAGTTAAAAACCAGATAATCATGCGATACTATGATTTGCAATGGGTTAAGCATGGAACTATCAATTGTTATTTCACATAACTAGAATTGCATGTTCATGGTCTTTCAAGACTCTAAACACGGCAATCTAGCCTCACTGCATCATTGTGAGCGAGGATGCTAATTTCTAGTTCGCGGGCAATTAATTATGTTGTGGTTTACGGGAAACGATTAGGGACTTTCGTGCGTCTAACCATTTAACTTTAACTTAGCCTCACAACTACTTTGAGTGGTGATGTGATAATCCCCAGTTGGTCTTTAATAACCCCTGTTTGTCAACCAAGCAAGGTGTTAGGTATATTTCTATCTGAACACAAGATTATATCGCGAGATACAAACATGCTCCTCATATTCTCATGTCCTGAACTAGGTAATGCTTTCTCAAGCTATTACCCAAGCTAACATATATGTTTTCATGGTGATCAATCATATAACAACCAACAATCTAGAATGCAAGATGAAAACAACAATCAATAACTTAATTCCAAAACAATTTCATAAAATCACAATCATAATTCATGGCTTCAACCCTAGAGGAAGGATTCTAACCATTCATGTTCGTAAAACTACAACTAAACTACTACTAAACTACATACTTACAAGAATTTGATAGATGAGAAGGAATTTGACAAACGCTAGCTGAGTTCTCCCACTTCTCCCTTCCTCCTAGGTAGTTTCCAGAATAAAATCGTGACCAAGTGCTGGGAATTAGGAGCTAGGGACTATTTATAGTAAATGGAAAACGTGCAAATTTAACTTTTGTCATGGAACAGCTCTGTGTCACGGAGTGTTATGCGCGGAGCACTACCTCCGTGACACAGAGGTAGCTACCTGAAGCTCTCTGGAAATTGCCCAAAAATCGACCCTAAGCAGCACCTTGCCGCGTTGGCAGCGTGTCACGCCGCTTGGGCAGCCGATTGCACTCTTCTGCCGAGGAGATGGCATGCTGTGGCACGTTGCGCCGGCGCTGGTGCGCGCTGCCTGCCGTCTGCTGCCCCGGCTCAGCCTGGGCGTGGCACGGTGCTGGGCACAGCACCACACACAGCGTGGCACGCTGCCTGGCACTACAACCAGCCTTGCCATAGCCTACTCCTTGCCGACATTCGCCCGTTGCTTCCAACGCCATTCCTCTACTTCACCAACTTATAAATTAGTTCCCAAAATCATTGAAACCTACAAAACAAGGACTAATCATGTTGGTTAGCACATATCCTCACATTTATATAAAATTACATGAAAATGTGTAAAATAATTTAGATAAACAAGACTAATTTAAGTTATAAAGCGTCACTCAGGCATGCTATTTTTTCCCGAGATCTGACCCCACACTTAAAGCCTTGTTCGTCCTCGAACAACCTTTTACATCTCTCATGCATATGGAGACACTCACATAACTAATTTAGCAAGTTAATTCACGCTACGTCTATAATGATTATTTAAGATACATGTTAAAAATAGAGCATGCGATTTAATCAATGAAATGACATATAACTCCGTTAAAGACTTCTAGCCTCAAGAATCGACTCTCACGCTTAGCAAACTCATGCAAATCAACTGATTAAGTAATCCCACATGAATTATATCCTTCATTAAACATGTGCCCTAACGGAAAGAGAGTTACCCAATTTCACATGCAAAAACAATTTTTACATCACAACATGTGTGGGTACATGAATAAATTACACTCACTCTCTCACAAAAGAATTCACAACATCATGTAATGACCCATAAGCTTGCCCTTAGTGTTTTACTCCACTAATTTGAGGATGTATGAATGTAAGATCCAAGTAGGACTTTTGAGTGTGTGTAAGGTACGAGTAGGTACTATTATGGACAGTAATAATGACTATCTTCCCTAAGCGCTTTTAATACATCACGCCCTCATTTCGAACTCCCCTTCCCTTACTTCACCTTTTTCTCCTTTCATCTTTCTTTTTCCTCTTATGTTCCCCCTTTATTTTAGGCACTTTTGGCTTATTAGTAAGGAGTTCTATAAATAATTTTTCATTAACTTGTTTTCTTACTCCTTACTAATAATCAACTATTTTCACACAAGTGCACCTTTGTCCTTTTCTCAACTTCTACAACTTCCCACTTTTCCTTCTTTTCATTCTTCTCCTCCTTTACTCTTTGATTTTCCTCTTTAGAGCTTAGGAGCTTTGGATCAAATTCAAGGCTAATGAAATAAAAAGGATTACTTGTATTTAAGCTATCAAACAATAGGCTCAAGGCTCAACGAGGCTAACTAGGATTAATTTTTTTCCAGGTAGGTAAAATGAGGATAAAATTAGAGTTCATTCAAAAAATGCCTAAATCATCTCTACAATTCACATCCTTCATTTTGATTAACAATCACACCAGGCAAGTTCTAGAAATCCACACTAGCATAGAATACTCCAAAACCTTACACTCATTGCACATGCTCAATTCAAGACACATTCAGCAGACTCTTACTCAGCTAATCACACGAATTCAAATATTAAGCTTCAATTATATTGAGTCAAATTCAAGAGCCTAAGTGCCTCAAACAAAGTTATATACTTGCTTGCTTCAACACTGAACATACTTGCATCTTACACTCATGTATAGCACATAACAAGAACATCAAGCATCGATTATCTATGGTTTCAAAAACCCGACACCTATCCATTAATTTTCCTCAAGACGGTCATCATCCATCCATCGTCGAAAATAGTCCCTAACTGTGACTAAAACATTATATACAGACAAAGAAAAATTTTATTATTCGGTTCAACGACCCCTCATCGGAAAAGAACCAAAAAGAAAAAGCAACGGGTGATGATGTCATGCTTGACTCACAAAATTTTTTCAAATTTTTCTCATTTTCTTCACACAAGCATTACATACACCAACAATTTGTTAAGCACAAAAAAATTTTAAATTTCCTTTGAAAGTTCTCTCACCCCACACTCGAATCATGGTATGTCCTCATAGCATCAAGTTACCATTTAAAGAGGGTGAGAAATACTCCCTGAGGCCTTTAGGCCTAGATACAAGCATGTTTTTTCTTAACTTGCATAAGTGGGTGTTTGACCCCACACTTTTTCTCTTCCATGCTTACTAGCATCTTCCTCCGAGGGTACT